>CAODLS010163675.1:0-25445 GCA_948243855.1 Flueggea neowawraea | reverse complement strand
GTCAGTCAAGAAAGAGGTGTGCTTTACAAACTAGGTTTGTAGATTCGTTTTTGCTTGTTTATTTGTTTCCATGTTTTCTTCTTTCTTTTATCGACAATGTTCATTTTATTTGTACTGCAGGCTCTTCTCTCTCTGTCGGGGTCTTGCTGCCATTTTGCACGGATGAGTTTATGCACATTTGGAAATTATGCTGCCAGGCTTGAGGCAAGTTGTTGAACAGAATATGTGAAAGTGATACAAAGAATTTAAATTATCTAAGCATATAGAAGATAAGAAATTGCCACTAATTAAATTTTCATTTGCTTATGAATGATGAATTCAGTCACTACCCACTAAATTGTGTTTTTATGCAATTTTCACGAAAATGAGTACAAATTGTTTATTTGATTTATCAACTAAAATTAGATATGCAAAATTTACGAATTTTTTTATCAAAAACATAATTTATGTATAAATAAATATAAATATAAAAATAAAAAAATTAGTTATGTGAATTTTTTACTATTTTTTTCATATATTATAATTGTCTTTTAAAAATAATCTAATGTAGTCAATCTCATTTTTATACTTTGATGATCCAATGGCTATTATTATTTACCAAAATCAAATCGATGGTCCAAAATCATTTTGCTTTTAGTTATGATAACATGTATTCAATCTTATTTTTACACATTATAAATCTAATGACTCTTATTATTTGACTAAATCAATGGTCTAAAATAATTTTAAAAATTTCTAAGTCAAGTGACTCAGAGTCACCCAAGTAGATGCCTATTCAAACGTGTGTTTATGTTTGAGGAGAAGAAGGAAACATTAGTTTGATATTTCTTTGATCTTCATCATCACAGTTACTTTTTAAAAAGAAAAATCCGACTTAACAATGACAGGTTAGCATTTCACGCACACAAGTTTAACTCAAGGGTAAAATAGAGTGGTTTGAGAAACGGAAGGACTGTTTAGGTATCACATCATACCTTAGGGGCTTTAAGTAAATTATCCAAACATATAAAATCAGCTTCTGCTTCTTCCTCTTTGATTCACGCTCTTCTTAAACCCTAAACCTGAACTGAATTGACTTGTTCGGTCGCAACTACAAACAGTCCACATTTCTGAAGGTACGTACTGTTGCTTCTTAGTGTTTAACTTTCTATTATTTTGATTCTCTCTCTCTCTCTGTCTAATATCATTTCTTCTCGCCGCCGCCAATGTTTTACGCGTATTACACACCTCTCAAATTCTCAGGGTAGCTTGCATTCGAGTAATGTTGTGAGGAAACCTATAGTTTTATTCTAGGTTTGATTGTGCTCCTTGTTGATTGAATTGTTTTAATGCATAAGCTCACTGAGTCCTTTTATGAGTGATTGAATGTGAAGTGGGTTTGAGTTTACGTATTAGCTATTTGTTGACGCTATTGTTAGTTACGAGCTATGTGTAACAACCAAAAACACTAGTAAATGATTACACTATGGTGTGCTTTATTCTCTCTTTCTTCGGTTCTTTTTTAAGAATCTAGAGAAGTTTTTTTCTTTTCTTTTGGGTCAGTTTAATCCGTTATTTACTCTCCTGCATCATTCTGGCAATAACTATTCAATTTCTTTAGCTATATATAGTGGAGAATTCAAGGTTTCTGTTTTTATAGAAAGCTAACGCCTTTAAATTTGTGACATACAGGCTTGATGGCACCTACAAAACTTAACAAGAAAAAGGGGTTGAAACCGCAGAAGGGCCTTTCCAAAAAGAAGCAAAAGAACGATGCATTATTTAATGATTCCGATAGTTTAGATGAAGGGATAGAAGCACTTGAGGAATTAGACAAGAAGAAAATATTGAAATCCAATAATTTTGTATCAAAAAAGAAGCAAAAGAATGATCTGCTTGCTGCAAAAAAGATGGAGGAGGTTGACGATTTGGAGGATTCTGATAATTCAGATGAAGAAGGAGAAGAAGAGGAAGGGATTGATGGAGATGACCAGGGTTCTGATTCTGGTTCTGATATTTTGTCTGATGGTGATGACCCGTTGGCTCATGATTTTCTTCATGGTGATGATAATGAAGGTTTGTGCTGTATTCTGGAGTTTAAACTTTGGCTTTAACTTGTGCTCCACTTTTTGAATTGTGTAATGCTTCTTTCATTATGTTGTAGCAGAGCAAGGCTCACTTTCGGATTCAAGTATGGGTTCAGACTCCAATTCTGATTCAGATGAATCAGATATTGAGAAAAAGTCTAGAGCTCTCGACGAGCAGAGGGCGAGGGAAGAAAAAGAAGCAGAGGAAGAAATGCAAACTAATATTGCTGAAGAATCAGATGAATTCAGGTTGCCAACTGAGGAGGTGTGTAGTCTTACCTGTCAGATAACTAAATTCAAATTCATCTTCTTTTTCCTCTACACTTATTGTTGTTTTTTCTTTTCTTTGCTAATAACTAGGAACTCAAAGAAGAGGCTCAACGTCCACCGGATCTTCGAAATCTACAAAGAAGGATAAAAGAGAGTGAGTTTTATTAAGCCCTAGTCAGCATGACTCAATTGTTTTAGATGTGGATTTTTGTGATTTTTTCACAACCGTTTTATCTTTAATTTGATTTTTAGTTGTTCGAGTGCTTTCAAATTTTAAAGTTTTGAGACAAGAGGGAACTAAAAGACAAGCATATGTTCAGCAGCTTAAGATGGACCTAAGTTCATATTATGGCTACAATGGTTTCTTGATTGGGGTTTTGATTGAGGTGATTGGTCAATTGATTCTCCCCTCAGATAGCCTTTTTGTTATGTCTTAGTTTCTTTTGTTCTTTGTTTCCCTAACCGCTATTGTTTCTGTTCAAACAACTTGCTTGTGAACTTTCAGATGTTTCCAGTAAATGAGCTCATTGAACTTATTGAAGCTTTTGAGAAGCCAAGACCTATATGTTTGCGAACTAACACTTTAAAGGTAAACAAGACCTTTTCTTTATAATCAGTCTCTCTTTGATTATTATCTTTGTTCAATACTATGTGTGCCAATGAAATATTATACTCTTTACTCTTAGACTCGAAGACGTGATTTGGCCGATGTTCTCTTAAACAGAGGAGTAAACCTAGATCCATTGAGCAAGTGGTCAAAGGTAAGTATAGCATTGTTTTGTGTGTGTATTGTCTCTTTTGGATCATATGTCTATTAAGATTAGAATAAGAGCTGAGAAATCTTCTATAGGTTGGACTGGTTGTATACGATTCACAAGTGCCAATTGGTGCCACTCCTGAATATATGTCAGGTTTCTACATGGTAATGATTTTTCTGGCTCTTGATATACTGCACCTTTTGTATGTTTTGTGGGACTTAAGTGTTTGATCGTTGTTATTCTCAGCTGCAAAGTGCTAGCTCATTCTTGCCTGTGATGGCCCTTGCTCCTCAAGAAAAGGAGCGCATTGTTGATATGGCGTAAGTATTGCCAGCTATCACTTATTTAAATAAGTTGGTAAAAACTTTCAATCAGATAATGATTATTGATTCAAGACTTACCTTGGATTATGATCTGACATGTTTTATAAACTGTACTTTGTTCATGAGATAATTATTTATCTCCAATGCTAACTGGCATCTCTTTCCCCAGGGATTATATGTCATTATAGCTTGTTTTTAATCATGTTGACACGGCATGCATCTTTGTGTTTTCTGACGATAGTTGGTGTAGGAAAAATTCCTTTCTTCTCTGTTCGGTCACTTGATGAAATCTACTAATGTTACAGGGCTGCACCTGGTGGTAAAACAACTTATATTGCCGCACTTATGAAAAATAGTGGTATGTGATGATTCTGGTGAACTTTATTTATCCTGGTTTTGAGTGCTTCCTTCATCTTTATTTCATTCTTTGGCATTTCTTTGTAATTGATTTTGAAATTGTTTGTATTATGAGCCAGTGAGTGGTCAATATTTTTGTCTTTATTATGTTTCCAATTTTGTGCATGATATAATTCTCTTTTTGAGTAATCTAAAAACCGTTCTTGAGCAACATGATTAATTCAGTCTTGATTTTGCAGTTTGATGATTTATTTATAAAAAAAATAACACATTATTTGAGATTTATGTGTTATTCTTATTTTGTTGTTGCTTATAATAAACTGCACAGTATTGTTCTTGTAAGATTTTGTTATCTGTTTCCTTTATCATACAATTTTGTTTTCTCCTTTTGTATTATGCTGAACCTCCAATTTGGTAGAATTCATTTATTTATTTATGCGATTATCACCAGGAATAATTTATGCAAATGAAATGAAGGAACCAAGACTCAAGTCACTTACTGCAAATTTGCATCGCATGGGGGTAATGAACACCATAGTTTCTAACTATGATGGGAGAGAGGTCAGTCTCTTCTTGAACATGCTTTCATCATATTAGTGATAATTGAATATATTCTTTTACCATGGAAGAGCTGGCTTTCCCAAATTTCCATCCAAATGAGACAAATTTATTTGCTAATGAGAATGTGCAAAGTTATCAATGCATAATATGTTAAATCCTTTTTACCAATCCTGGAAAGAGTTATATATTGTTTTGTTTGTTATGAAATGGAATAGTTGATCTTAAATCTTGTATTTTTGATTGATAGTTTGGGATTTTTCTGGTAGATATCTTGTATATTCCTTCCTCTGATACCATTCCTCCCTCACCTGTAGTTCTTTCTTTAATTTCAGCTTCCCAAGGTATTGGGTTTCAACAATGTTGACAGAGTATTGTTGGATGCTCCTTGCAGTGGAACTGGGGTAAGTGATAATTGTGGAAAGGCAACTAATATTAGCTTGTTTTACTTTGTTGTTACCTAATATGAACAGTACCATCTTGTTTTTGTAGGTTATATCTAAAGATGAGTCTGTTAAAACCTCTAAAAGCTTGGAAGATATACAGAAATGTGCTCATTTGCAGAAGGTACGTTGTTTTCATGTATTATATATGTTTGATACTGTGTTTTCAACCTGCCGGGTATTTTAGCCTTGAAGTTCATGAGAGAGTAGAGCACAGTTATTTTTTTTCTCATACCCTACTATTTTTTTTTGTAGACTGAGACACTAATCTATGCATTACTTGCTTTTTTTGGTACTCTTGTTTTGTTCAATGGTCATGTAGTCTAAATTCACCATGAACACTGGCAATGAGTTCTTAATGGGGGCAGAGGAATGTTTCCTTTTTTTGTTGTAATATCGTGGCAAATAATTTGTTGTAATATCATTTATGTTTTTGCTGATTGGAGGCTTTTTTTTTCTCTTCCCTAAAATTTTTGCATGTTTTGACTGTAGCAATTGATACTTGCTGCAATTGACATGGTTGATGCGAATTCAAAATCTGGGGGATACATAGTTTACTCTACATGCTCTATAATGGTTGCTGAGGTTTGTTGATAAGGACAACACTCTTTTGAACTTCCCATTTATCTGTCTTCCTTTTTGTTTATCGTTAAGAATATTTTATCTTACAGAATGAAGCAGTTATTGACTATGCTCTCAAAAAGAGGGATGTTAAACTTGTTCCATGTGGACTCGAATTTGGTCGTCCAGGGTATGCATAATTCTTCAGTCTTCTATGTTGTGAACAAACCTTTCAGATGCAAATAAATAATGGGATTCTTGTCTTCACAGTTTTATCCGCTTTAGAGAACATCGTTTTCATCAATCATTGGAAAAGACGAGGCGATTTTACCCTCATGTCCACAATATGGATGGCTTCTTTGTAGCAAAGGTATATATTGATCTTGATGATTCAATCTCTCGTTAAATTTAATTTTTAATATGTCGTTTTTCCTTGAAACTTTTAAAACTTGTTCCTTTTATTTCTGCAAATCTGAGGATCTCCCTTATTGATGCATATGTTCTCATACATACGTGCAAGCTTACAAGTTGATGCTATCCAACTCCCATATACTCTTATCAGCTCGAAGGCATGAGACAGCTTTGTATTATGTACCTACGAGTGACTTTTAATATTGTGTATTATGTATCTACTCTGCAGTTGAAGAAAATAAGCAATTCAAAACCCACTGCCGCACCTTCTGAATCTGTAGAATCAGTGGAGCAAGCTATGGGGCCAAATGAGAGAAATGATAAAGAGAATGTTGCAGAGGAAAATGGTGCTGCAAAGAAGGATAAGGATTTGATCAAAGGTGTTTCGAATCCTAGAAACAAAGAATTGTCATCCAAGGATAAAAAGGGGAAGAAAAGAAAATTTTCATCTCAAGAGAAAATATCAAAATCATCAGGTGAGAAAGGTGCCAGAAAGACGAATGATGATTTAACTGATGGCCTCTCAAATAATGGGAATGTAGAATCAACATCCACCGAGAAAAAGTGGAAGAAGAGAAAAATTCCATCAAGAGAGGAAATTTCAAAATCCAGGTAGTTTCTGTCACTCTATTTTGAAGGATTATTTCGTTTGACTGACGGATCTTTACACTAAGAAAAAGAGTTATCGTTTTCTTTTTTAAGAAATAGATGGCGTGATTTAACATAATGTTAGATACTAATTTCTTTTAAATCATGACAGAGAGGAGAAAAGAGAAGCTCTGAGAAAAGGAAAAAAGAAGTCCTCAGGGAAGGGTGCAAAGGGAGAATGATCAGTAGGCCCGTTCCGTCGCAGAATCATGACTTTAATTCCGGAATGTTCCTTCTGGTAAAGTTCTACATAATCATTACCTTTTTGTTAGCCGTGAAGGGAGAGCACCTGCATTCCAGGTGCTTTGCTAGTCCAGAAAGTTTTGTTTGCTAAAGTATCATTCCTTATAATTCTCGTCTAATCACTGGGTTATTTATCAATCAAATTTTTTGACTTCTGTCTATGGTCATTACTTGGAATCGTAAAGAAGATAATTGTGGTTTGTGTGAAGCTTATGCTGCTATTTCAGTGGATGGAAGGAGCTATATCTGAATAAACTGGTCATATTCCACTTTATGCAAGTGGCTCGGTAATTTGTGCTCGACACAAACGAGTTCATCCTAGTTTTAGATTTGAGCTCGAAAAGTAAAATTTTAATACTAATGGATAAAATTTGCAAATTTTAGTACAATTTTTATAAATGGTTTTATTTTTTCTGGAAATCTAGCACCTAATAAACCCGTTATAATATCAATAGAATTAAAAAAAAAGAAATTCATGATGTGGGAGTGCTAATTCTATCAACTTATTTTGTATTTATAACATTGTTATTTACTTATCAATTGAATTATCGCTCACGGTACCGTTAACTATTCTATTGACTACTAGTTTTCCTTTTTATCTTGTGTTTGCTTTTCATAAAAAAAAACAACCAATCCAAGGATAAATGGTAAAGAAAAGGAACACGAAAAATGGCTGGAACCCCTTCTTTTGATCACATGTTTCGAGGGAGAAACCTTTCTCTTTGGGTCCCCAACATGGTGATATGATGATGAAATGGTTAATAAAATAAATGTAGGCAAATCACCGAAACATTGAGTTGATATTTGAAGTGTGGTTTTAGAAGCACAAAGGTGAGATTGGAGGGATTTTATTGTATCCATTTGAGTTGCCTTGCCAATTATGTCTCCCTCAACTTTACGTGTTCCACTCTCATTCCCTTTCACCATAATATCAACTACATTTCTTGTTGGAGCTTCTACAACAACAATCATTCTTTTGCTTCATAATTAAAGTTCTAAAGAGAATCATTCTAACCAACTAATTAAAGCATTTGCTTAATAATTACCTCCGTTTGCTTTTCCACTATTTATTTTTTGGGTTTGGCAGAGGTTCTTAATTGCGTGTTTTTTTATTTTTATTTTACTTTAACAATATAAATAAATAACATGGCAGTGAGTAACATGAAAGGCTAAGATTTATGGGAAAATTTAAAATGCAATTTGACCTATTGTACGTACTCGCACAAAAAGTCTTATGTACCGTAATTGAGGTCAGACAGTGACGCGTAAGTATTCCAAATGCGTCTTTTTTTACTCTAACTATTAAAATTTACTTTTATTTAGAATTATTTATTTATTTTTTTGTAACAAATTATAATTTAAAGAATATTTAAAATTAAAATATTTATAATGAAGTATTTGTCCGGTAAGTTAATGGCATGATGGTTTTGAGTGGATTAGGAAGAATATAAATAATAACTATTAAAAATAATCAATGATATAATTAGCGAAGTACTTATTGACAATTTAAAACCAATCTCATGGTATCTTAGTAAAGGAAAACTCCACTAAACGGCGGAGAGGGAAACTTTCTTTCTAGAAAGAATAAGACAATAATTGCATGAAACCACTCCAAATTTTGCAATCATTTCAATTGGATTAAATAAAACTAAAGATATCACACACAACAGTATAAGAATCCGTGAAAAAAAATAAAGGGATACATTTATGCTACCTGAAATGGTAGCAACAAAAATGTTCCAATTTAAGGCAAGGATCAACTGTAAATTCTTGATAATAATTTCTTACGGCCAGAAGATTGCAACAATTCCGTCAAGAATTTAGGGTGAACAAAGATTGCATCTTGGTAAAGAACCTACAATCTTTCAATTGTAAGAAATTATTATCTTTAATTCTTAAGATCGAGAGGACCATCTTTTGTATTTAAAAGCAGAAACTAACTTCCAAATAGTATTTCCCATCGTCATCCAAAATCTGGAAAAAAATAAAGATTTTGTCATTGTATGTATTAATTGTTATTAGGTTATTCGTGTTACACATGCAGGGGCAGAGCTATTAAGAGATAAACACATGCTCAAACATTTGCTTTCGTTGGAGGACCATGGGAGCATTGTTGCGTCCCTTACCCAACACCCTCTTCTACTGGGTTACTTTTGCAAATAGGGGTCTTCTTGAAGAAGAAGACTCATATTTTGTGTCTATATTTTTTTTAAACCACATGTCAAAACAATATCGTTTTTGCATTTTTTAGCAATAATTTTAATTTTTATTGATTTATGGCTATAAATGGTTGAATAATTGAATTTGTGAGTTGATAATTTATTGATTTATGAGTTAGTGATTGAAAGGACTTGAATTAGTTAGATGTTTTTAATTGTTAGGTGAATTGATTTGATTTTTTTATCTAGTATGCGGAAAAAAACTTAACCAATAGGCCATGAAGTAGTGTTAAATCTTCAAGAACTCTTGATGCATCACTCACTTCGGATGCAAGTCAAAAAAAGAAAAATAGTGAGTTGGATTTTAATCCGAATAACATAGTTAGTGGCCCAGTACTACGGAAACCAATTTAAGACTTTGATGTTCGGATTAGAGAGAGAATTCGAAGAGAGTATATTTCCAATGGTTCTTGCCAACCAAAGGATCATAAGTTTCCCAAACGAAATTGTGGGAAAGAGAATAGAAGTTTTCAACCGATATGGTTTCAGAAGCATCACTGGTTGGAGTAACAGTTTGTCGACAGATGCAACATTTTGTTTTTGATGCAATCTTTACAAGCCTACTAATGCAAATCATTTTGGGGATAATGTGTTTGTAAAAGTGGGCTTCAATAATTGGAAGAAGGCACTTGAAAAATTCAATGAGCACGTGGGAGAAGTGCATAGTACACACGAGTCAAGAATTTTATTTCAGAGTTTTAAAAGCAGAAACTAACTTCCAAATAGCATTTCCCATCGTCATCCACAATCTGAAAAAAATAAAAAGGTTTTGTCATTGTATGTATTAATTGTTATTAGGTTATTCGTGTTACACATGCAGGGGCGAAGCTATTAAGAGAAAATAGATGCTCAAGCATTTGCTTTCGTCGGAGGAGGTCCATGGGAGCACTACTGCATCCCTGACCCAACACTCTCTTCTACTGGGTTACTCTTGCAAACATGGGTCTTTTTGAAGAAGAAGACACATATTTGGTGTCTATAATTTTTTAAAACCACATGGCAAAACGATGCCATTTTTGCTTTTTTTAGCAATAATTTTAGTTTTTATTGATTTATGGCTATAAATGGTTGAATAATTGAATTTGTGAGTTGATAATTTATTGATTTAAATTATTGATTTATGAGTTAGTGATTGAAAGGACTTGAATTAGTTAGATGTTTTTAATTGCTAGGTGAATTGATTTGAATGGATTTGATTTTTTTTTATCTAGAATGTGGAAAAAAACTTAACCAAGAGGCCAAACAGTAGTTTTAAATCTTCAAGAACTCTTGATGCATCACTCACTTCAGATGCAAGTCAAAAAATGAAAAATAGTGAGTTGGATTTTAATCCAGATAACATAGTTAGCGGCCCGGCACTAAGGAAACCAATTTAAGACTTTGATGTTCGGATTAGAGAGCAAATTCGAAGAGAGTATATTTCCAACGATTCTTGCCAACTAAAAGGTCTTGAGTTTCCCAAAAGAAATTATGGGAAATAGAATAGAAGTTTTCAACTGAGATGGTTTCAGAAACATTACTGGTTGGAGTATAGTGTGTCGAAAGATGCTACATTTTGTTTTTGATGCAATCTTTTCAAGCCTACTAATGCAAATCATTTTGGGGATAATGTGTTTGTAAAAGTGGGCTTCAATAATTGGAAGAAGACACTTGAAAAATTCAATGAGCACATGGGAGAAGTGCATAGTACACACGAGTCAAGAATTTTATTTCAGAGTTTTAAAAATTAAAGACAGAGTGTCTCTTATAGAATCTCAAGACACGATCGTGCCGAGGAAGTTGCCTATCTCATTCGCTTGACACACATCTTTGGATGCGATTCGTTTGCTTTTGGAGCAAGCGTTGCCTTTTTGTGGGCACGATGAATAATCATGTTCATTAAATAGAGGGAATTTTCTAGAGGTGTTAGCATGGTACAATGAGCAAAATGCAGAGATTGGTACAATTACTTGAAAGAATGGCCCGGTCAACAATCAAATGACTTGTCCCCAATTCAAAAGGAAATAACAGATTGTTGTGTTGTTGAAACTACATGTGCGACATTGAATGACGTTAGAAATCAAAAGTTCTCTTTTAGATGATGAATCGCATAATATCTCAATAAAAGAACAAATAACAGTCGTTCTTAGATATGGTTCATGTCACTGATACTTTTTCAAAATCTTTGAAGGAAGAAATTGACTTTCTATTTGCCAAACATAATTTAGCATCATCAAGAATGAGGGGTCAAGGATATGATGGTGCATCAAATATGCGATGTGAATTCAATGGTTTAAACTCTTATATTAAAGGAAAATCATTTTGCTAAGTATGTCCATCGTTTCAGTCATCAACCCAAATTATTTGTTGTTACTGTTGCAAAACATCATTGAGCTGTGAGAAATTTCTTTAATATTGTCAACATTATTGTGAATACATGTGGACCATCTTGTTAAAGAATAGACAAATTCTAACAAATCGAGCATGACCATATTATTGAACGTCTTGAAAGTAAAGAAATTAGCAATGACAAAGGCTTAAATCAAGAAACTAGCTTATGCAGACCAGGTGACACTCGATGGGGATCACAATTCACAACTTTATTGCATCTACGATCGATGTGGCCTTCAATAATTGAAGTGCTTGAACATGTGTATGAAGATGGTTGTAATCAAGATACAAAAGGTATGTCTAAAACTTTGCTTTAGAGGATAAAGAGCTATGACTTTGTGTTTGTTTTACATTTGATGATATGTTTACTTGGAGCAACACAAGATTTGTCACTTATTCTTCCACAAAGAGATCAAAATATTGTTCAAGTTATGTTTTTTTTATCAATACAACCAGAAAGAGATTGCAAAAATTTAGGGAGAATGGATGGAACTTCTTGGAGGAAGTGAAGAAATTTTGTGCGGCTAATTCCATTGATTTTATTAATATAGAAGATACCATCAAATCTTGAGTTTGTATGAAGCGAGATAGACTTGTTACTAATTATCACCATTATCGGGTGGAGATTTATTGTGAGGTGATTATATATATAACTGATGAGCAATTCTTTGATATTCAAAATTTGGGAGGTTTTGTAAAAAAGTTGGTTCAAACTGAAAAAACTGCAATCTTTACTTTGATATATCGTTTGATTAAATTGGCGTTGCTTCTTTCAGTTGCAATTGCATTTGTTGAAAGAGTATTTCCTGTCATGAATGTTGTAAATACTGATTTGATGAAATAGGATGAGAGATGAATGAATGAATGAATGATCTCTTAGTTGCATACATTGAAAAAGAAGTTTTTGCAACTATTAATGACAAAGCTATTTTACGACGCTTTTAGAACATGGCGAATTATCGAAATCAACTATCATTTCTCGGCTCAATTGTCTAAAAATAGTTGTATAATTGCTACATGTATTCAAATATTTAACTTAATTTGTTTCTATATATGTACATTCAACATATGCATAGTCAAAATTTTGGTTATACCACTATACATATATTGTAATTATTTATGTTATTTATATATCACATATCATTACATGCGACTTAAAAACAATAAAAATTGAATGTGTCAATGGCATTTCTATTTCTTACTATAAGAAAAGCCACCAAACGCCAAAAAGGGAACTTTATTTCTAGGAAGAAGACGACTATAATTGCATGAAACCACTCCGATTTTGCAATCATTTCAATTGGATAAAATAAAATTAAAGATGTCGCAGCAGTACAACAATCAACGTAGAAAGATATTCAAGGCATACATTTTTGCTACCTGAAATGGTAACAATAAAAGTATTCCAATTAAAGACAAGGATTAACTGTAAGTTGTCAAGACTCAGAGGCCCATTTCTTTTGTATTTCAAAGCAGTAACTAACGTCCAGATAACATTTCCCGTCATCATCCACAACCTGAAAAAAAAAACAATAGTAAGTATTTGTTATCGTATGTATTGATTGGTATTAAGAGGTGATAAATCGTATTACACGTATTCTATTAGTGTCATATTTTTTAGATATCATACATTATTATTATAACATAAACACAACAAATATTTAATTCATATCAATTATGTTGTATCATGCCGTCTTGTCTTATAATTATAGTGATAAAAAATTATATTATTGTGTTAGAAATTGTCACTCTTAATCAATATAAAAAAATTTATATGCTATTATTATAAATAAATGAATAAATATATATGTTACCTTGGTTCTGACAGAATAGGAACCCCTGACGAAAATTCCTGAAGGAGTGGTATCCTCTTGGAATTCATAGATCTATGGCTCTTGCTGTGGGCTGTAAGTACCCAGCATTAATTTCGTATGGTCCACTGTCACGATAATAGTCAATTTATTATTAGAAATATAACAAGACAAATGTATCACAACAAAAACTATTCATGTTCATTTTCAAATTACAAATTGTATATTTGATAAATTTAGATAAATTGGATCTTTTATTAGGAAAAATCTAGTTATTTAATAATAACTGCAAAAACTGCTAATCTATGTGTACAAACAGATTCTTCATAATCAATATTAGGGATCGTTAGGTCAATTCTCAATGGGAGCAAATACATCGACTTATAAAAAAAAAATAGAAATGAACAGTAAGGTTGTAAAAGTGAAAAAGAGAAGTAGAAGGACCAAAATGAAAAGTTGCCTGTATGGGCGGTAAGTATGATTTACCTTTGAAACCAGTCTTCCAAACGGTGTAGGAATAGGTGAGGCCTGAGACAATGTTGTTAGAGACGGTGAAGGCCAACTTGAGTTGGTAATGGCTTCCTTCTTTGAGTGTGAAGAGACTCTTCTTTGAACTTTTACAGAATGGCATTGTCACAACAATATCTGGCCTCCCATTACTCACTATTGATAGGCTTAAAATCTTCACCTCTGCCTCTTTGCATTCTGATGTATATATATATACCAACAAGTCATTATTAAAGAACTTCTGGATTTGAAGGTAAATAATCTACCAAACTAATTAAAAGGGAAACGCCTTCAATTGTTTCAGTTATTAACAATTCCAAGATACTTAAATTGATCTAACAAGTAGTGAAAATTGAGAAAGACGTGGGTTTGCAGTTTTGCATTATATCGTACATGTTTAGTTTTTTTGTATATTGAAGCTCTCGAAAGACATTTTATTCTCCTTATTTTATGCATCTAAAGCTCGAGATTATGTCAAACTTAGCACAAGCTGTTCGGTTTAGTCAGTTTTGAGCTTCCAAAACCAAACTGCACTCTGCAGTTGATAACATTGGAAATATATCAAATCTTCAAAACAAAGAATTGAGAGCCAAAAAAGGGATGAGAGAAAGAAAACCTTCAACTGAAGAGATATCAACACTCCCAAGAACTGCTCCTTCCACCTCCTCAAGCTTTCATCATCCTTCCAAGAAAAACAAGAATTATATAAGAGGTTTTTAAGTGTATAAAAGAAAATATATAATTTCTCACCTTATCCTTTTCAAGCTGCTCCTTGAGAGACACTTGAGGACCAAGAGCCAGTGATTCTTTTTCAGTCATAAGCTTGGAGGCATCCTCTTCATGATCATCTCCATTGCCACCAACATGATCTTCTGGTACTTCATCACCATTACAAGAACTATTATCATTGTTTTCTTTCTTCAGCTCATGATCATTTTCCATATCATTGTTAAAACAGATGGTTTCTTTGGAAGCTGAGAAATCCCTCATAGTAGCTGACATTCTTCTTTCTCCTCCAAAGAAACTAAAACAAGCCTTGGCTAATGGGAATGCAAGAATGTAATGATTTAATAGAGAATGATTGGATTAAATGATTATTATAATTTTTTTTCACCAAGAATTATAAAATTAAAGTTGAAGTAATTTTATTGAGGCAGGTGGGTTAAAGTTAGCCAGCAACTCTCCCCTCTCATCCAATTCTTCTTCTTTAATTATATCTCTCTTCTTCTTCTTCTTTTTTTTTTTTTTAAAATTTCCTCAACTAAACCTTCATAAAATAATTTTAAATTTTTATTTACAAGATTATTTTTAATCTCCATGCTACATATTAATTGTATAATAAATTGAAAAAAAAAATGTTCTGCTCTTTTCATCTTTGTTAATTTGCTATCTGTCATCAGAAATATTCTCTCATAATTTAAATTGTGCCAATGAGAAGATCTGTAGGAAGAAGTCTTTCCTCATTAGCTTTTTTCGCTAAAATATAATTAACGAGAAAATGTCTCTCTTTATTGGAATTTTTTTTCTTAACGTGCCAAATTCTTTAAAAAGACAAAGACAATCTTTTTCTTGTTTTTGTAGGACTCGTTTGGTAACAAGAGCATTTAACATATTCTTAAAAGACGTTTTCTCTCTATTTTTTTACTATACAATCATTATAAAAACTACACAAACTCCTCCTCTTACCAAACAAGCCCCTAGTTATTCTACTTATATATTTGTGATTGGCTACAATTCTTTCATGATTAAATCTAATTTGTGTGTTTTTAATGGTTCAGATATATTTAAACTATTTAAATTTAATCTAGTCATTCGATTATGTCATTTGTTATTAATTTTAACAAACTAAATAAATTACTTTAAATTTATTTAATCTAGCTAGTTGACGTAATTTGAACCATTAAATTAAATTTAAATAAATCTTGAACGTTAAAACAAACAAACAAGTAGATAATTACAAAAAAGACTACGTCAAAGTAAACCTTTGATTAAATTAATGTTTGTCTGTATTAATTTGTTGCTAATATACTGTGGATTCCTGTTAAAAAAAAGTTAATATACTGTAGATTTTTGTTATAAAAAATAGCCTTTTTTTTGGTTTTTGAGAGCAAAATCTCGAATACATGACAAAACATTGCTTGAGATATTACTTTAGTTTACGTTGAGTGCGTATTTGCCTTTTTCTTATGGCTTAACAAAAGTGTAGATATATTTTCCAAATTTATTTATTTATTTATTGTTTTCATAATCGTTCTATATATATTAAAATCACATAATATTATGATTTAAAAAAATCATTGCTACTGCTGCAATATTATTTTCCTTTATGTAAATCATTTCCAAATAATTATATTGAAAAAAAAAGAAGAAGGTAAAGTAGTAGCAATACCATTTTCAGGTATATATATTTGCTTTTCTATGAAAACTGAAAAGGTATTTACTTCACTTCACTCTACCGTTTCTGCTACACTTTGGACCAATGTTACAAAACTCAAGCTGCTGTACCACACCACAGTGATTAAGAAATCTCCAAACAATTGCTACTATACTTAAGATTGCAGTAAAAGTACGGATCTCTCTCTCTATCTTAATGGATTTAAATCAAACTAAACAAACTTATTATCACTATTCTGGTCCTAACTTGCAAATTTTAAAAAAATCAAGTTTAAATATAGTTTGAAGCTCAAGTCAAGCTCGGATTCAAGTTAAAAGTTGAGGAGTTGTTTAGTTGAGAAAATTTTCTATTGTTTTTTTAGAAAACTAGAAAATAGAGACGGAAATGTGAAAAAAATTGTTCAATTTTTTTATTAACAAACATATTTTTTAAATATTTTTAATTTTTAAAAAATAAAAACAAAACAAAAAATAGAAAATTATTTTCTAAACTAATATGGCCTGTTTTTCTGTTAAGTAAAATTAGAATACTCTATAATACCACTTAACTCAACTCAATTACACTCTTATTCAATTTTAAGCTCGGCCATTCAATATTAATTTATTTTATTCATAAAGTTTCCCTTATTTAACAGTTAAATTCATTAAAACATGATTATTGTAAAAAATTTAAACTGCATGGGATCGATTGATAATCCAAAGCATTTCTATATAAAAATATAATTGAATGAGCATAATAAAGAAACCAAAATTAGACAAGATAATTAAAAAAATAATCAACTGGGTAACAGAGTGTGTTGTTTAATTTTATAGAACGTAGATTGGTAAATTTACATTGTATAGTGAAAAATTTAGAACAATAAATATGTATAATTTTAAAACTAATATATGATTAAATAATCATAATCTACTTCTATAATTCATCGATCCAATATGTAAATTCTTCTAATAGAAGCCCATTTAATCTAGACGAATCTTTTGCTATCTAGTACATATGTACATCATCTTCGAATGACAATATCAATTTGATTTGCTTGTTTTATGTAAATTTAATAAAATTTGATACATTTGATAAATAAAAAAATAAAAAATAAAAAAGGTACAATTTAGTTATAATAAATAATATTTAATTAAATAATATATAAACTAATTAGAAAATTTTATAATAGCTCTAAATTCATGTTCAATTTGAATACTTTTTAAATCCAAATATAATTTTTAATATTTATTAATTTATATTAACACATTTTCAAGTGGATTTTTTATTCTTTAGTAATATTTGTTTTCTTTAACAATTAAGACGTGTTAAAAATTAATTAAGACTTTAGTTGGTTAACTTTCTAATTATTGAGTTTGCTTTTATCGTAGTTGTTTTAGATTGAGATATAGTTTAGTTTTTATATATAGTGTTTTAAGAAAAATATTATCAAAAAATTAAAGATATTACTTATTTTGTATATGACTTATAAAATACTGTTCACCACTTTACTACTAAAATTTTAAATTTTCAATAAAAATTAATAATTTTTTCTAATATTAAATTTTATAAATTATATAGTGATTTTATATATTTAAATTTTAAAATTGAATTAAATAATTTTTATTCTTTATTATTGAAAATTCAATAAAATATTTTTCGCTTAAAACTACATATAACCTTAAAACGGCCTTGTTAAAATGCACTCCTGGAACAATGGCTCATTGGTCCATCGCCTCATGGTTGTTTCAGAAGTTCCCCCCTAAAAACTCTAAATCGTTGTATCACATCAAGTATCTTTCAAATGATAGACAGCACAAGCAACCTTATAAATGTGATTTTATTTTATTTTTCTTCCAACATTGTAAATAAATAACACCAAAAATTGACAACCTTTTCTTTTCATGTAATTCATCCAAAGCACATTGATTAATTGTCTTCATACACCTCTCTTGTCAATTAAATTAGTAACATAATTCATAAACTAATAGATAATTCATCATTTCTTATTTACTTTGCATATATACACACAAAAACAATTTTCAGTTTTTCTATTCTGATAATGTAAATCCACTTCTAAAGTTTTAGTTTTCATATCAACTTAGAAGCCTCAGATAATTTCACTTACCAAAAGAAGAAAAAAAAAGATCTGGAGCCTAAAAATCATTATAGGCTCAATTACAAGAAACATATATTGATCCAGAACCTAATCGTTTGGCTTATTTCACATAATTATACCACAGTGAATCACAACCCAAAGACATGGGGTGCTTTGCAATGCTTTCTACAACAAGAGACCAAAAAATAAAAGATCGTATACAGCAAACAACCTCACCTCTTGCCCATGCATGTTGGAGATGCATCAAATTTGCGCAGACAAAGCTAGCCGTGTTCTGGCGCAGATATCACCATAACAATATTCATCTACTGGGGTTGCGGCCGGGTCTGGACAATATAGATATCTTTTCCAACCACACATCCTTCAACATCCTGTGGACAACCAAACTTCCTCTCAAGAAAGAATCCAACGGCACAGAGACGTTGACCGAGCCGGCCGCGAAATATTGGATCAACTGTCAAAGGCTTCTTGCTGTAGTCTACAGTCAAACGGATAACTTCCCCGTCTGCAGGACTTGCACCAGATACCAGCATTTCTTCACTAAAATTTGCAAATGCCAGCGTTCGAACAAGCCCGTTGAACTTTCCGGATGAAAGTCGCCAAGGAGTGCCCCTGGTGCCTGAAGCAAGGGTTTCACCTAGCCCTGGAGCAATCTCAGCCTCAACAGAATTGTGGTCCCGGTCAGTTGGGCTGAGTGTGTGAAGCACAAACGAGAGGTCAGGCGAAAGCAATTCTTGCACCAAAACTGCCATTGCAGCATCTTTCTGAGGAAGACCAGCAGCTCGACGACTTAGAACTGCTCTACGCGTGTAAAGTGAAGCCCACACTCGGCTAACAGCATTTGCAAATACTGTTGGATTTGACAGACTAACATTAGGAATCGACTCATACAGTCCAGCAGCTGACATTCCAGCCAAGTCCTCAACATTGGCACTTGAACGTACTCTTAAACGTGCATTTTCAGGAAATATTCCACCTAGACCGTTGATGACATCTTTTGGGGGCTGAACAGATGAGATCAGTTCCTGAAGCTGAGAACATAGTCGATCAAGTTCACCACCTTCTAGTTTAGCCGTTTCTATCTGTTCCAAGAGAGAGAGGAAAGTCTTCGTGCATTTTCCATGCTCTAATGCCAATTCCATCAAGCCAAAAGGTAAAACTGCCCCCTTAGGCACTTGAAAAGAAGCAGGCACCCCTTGCTCACTATAAGCTGACATTTGACAAGAAAATCCATAAGAAACTGGACTCAGTATAGCAAAGATGAAAGAGTTTCACAAGATTCAACGACCATCATACAGTATATAAATTGATAAACAGTTTATCATGTTTGATATAAAGGAAATAAAGTGACTCGAGTAAATCACATAAAGGCATCTAATTTGGAAAAAAGCATCCACTTGCGTGATAAACAAAAAAAGCTAATGCATATTTCCTTTGGTGCACAAAATGAAGGGATTCTTGATAAACCAAAAACATTACCTTCATTTGAAACTGCTGCCAAAGAAGCTAGACGACCACAAGCAGTTACCTTAGCACCTGAAGTTAATGCATCAGCATCTGCAAGCAATATGACGCCTCCAGCAGTAGAAATACCCTTGAAAGAATTAGATATTTGTCAATTTCATCATTAAATCAGACATTGGTGGTAGACATTTTAGTTCTGATTATCAGAAAAGAGAAGCATGCTGACAATGTACCTGACGAGAATAAGGGGGTTTAGTAGGAATCCCAGATGAGCCATTGGAGCTAAGGTTTTCAAGTGTGGACGAATTATTCCCAGAAAGATCGTTCACAATGAAATTTTCATTGCTCTCATCCACTGAAGACAGAGTTAAATTAACACCATTAGGTGATGCTTCCAACCTGCAGATTACAAGAAAACAAAAAACAAAAAGAATTAGGAAGGTCAACAAAGTCAAAGTGATCAAACTACAACAATGAAATCACAAGAATATAATGAAGAAACATATTTAAGTTTAGGTCAAGGTATCTCCATGAAAAATAACCTCACATATTTTCCATTGAGTTTTTTTATCTCGGAAATTTTCTCATTGTCTTCACATGTAACAAAGACAACTTTCTCCTGCATAAGCAAAACAGAAAAAGAGTTGCCTTTTAATTCAATGCTTCAAGATGTGCAAGAACAAGAAACTTAAATTTTAGATAAAGGACTTGCTTGCCGAGCCCTAACACCAAGATGAGACAAGTGAGGCAACTCCTGTAGAAGTACAACCCCTGATATGTTAACACCAGCAGCTGTTACCTGCAAGGTTTATTTTATGACAAAATAATGAGCCCTTAAAAAATAAATAGAAGCAGTGAAATGAAATATATGCAGTTCGACAGATAACAATCAAACCTCTTCATCTCCATCGGCTTTGCTTACTACAAGAATGATGGGTCCTTTTACATCTGATGGTAATGATCCAGGAACAATGCTTTCAACCTGCATGCAGAACAAAAAGAAGACATTTTGCGGGAATAATTAAGAGACCTATTAGTAGAAAGACTTGGAGATTAGACACAAATGCCTAATCTAGACAGCTTCTGGTTATCTTTTGAAAAGATAAGGAGAAAAGGAAAAAGCTCCCGTGTTGGCTGGCTATAACTCAAGTAACATAAGATTCTCTAACAAAACGTTCTCTTGGTTAGCTTTGATTAATTGATTGCCATTCATATAAGATCCATCAAAGTCACGAAAAGTTATTGATACTTTCCACAGCTTAATTTATTCATTATTCTGACCTTCTGGTTACATTTACAACAGCAAATTGACATGATCTTCAGCAATGATAAATTTTTGTATGTACCTACTATGCTTGGTTTATACCTTTCCAACAAGAAGTTATTGGGCTTATAGCTGAATTGAAATACCTGAACTAGTGTTCCAGAAGAAGCACCAGGAACAAGAACATCCCAACCCTGTGAACCAAGTATGTTTCTAACTGATTTTAGAAGAAAGGTGCATAATTTCGAGACCTGGAAAACCAACCTACAAATTCAAACCAAAAAAAAAAATAGTACGATGAAGGAATGATTTTAAATAAAAATATAGAAAATCATATAAGATGGAAAAACAATTATTGTAAACTGAATGACTATTGATATGCATACCCAGCACGAATCTCTGCCTCAGTGTATGTCCGGACACTATTTTCTGGAAGTCCAAGAGCTTTTCCTAGCATCTGTTGAAACCATCAACACATAATTGAGTCACTATTAGCCATCAGTAAACCATGTTTATGAAGCCATAAACAAATATTTACCAAACCTAATTCAACGTCTTTACATGTGTTATTCACCATTATTTTTTCTTCATGGATATAATATCAGTGAACGGTCATAAGACAAATGCTTATTCATCTCACCCAACATCAGTTTTTCATCTATCTACTCGAGAGCTGGTGTGTGTGTGTGTGTGTGTGTATACATTTGGGTCTGAAATAAACTCCTAGTAAATAATATAAGTGAAATTCATGAAATCAACTTCTTTAATGTTCACATTTATAGATTTCAAGAACTTCAAAAAGATATATACATGTGGCTCTAAAGGAAAACAAAAAAGAAAATAAAATCAAATAACCTGAACTCTTTCTGGAAATATTTGCAGAAGCACTTCTGAGTATTCCTCTGCTAGCCTTGTTGCTCTATCAAGAGTTGCTTTGAGCCTAAGCGCCCATATTGTCTTCCCATCTTCACCTCCTTTAAGAAAAAGAAAGAACAGAGGAATAATAACCCCCCAAAAATAAAACCTGTGCTAAATATGAGAACTATTTTTATAGGCAGAAAAAGCATACCTTCCTTTTCAAAGAGACCTTTCTCCTGCCAGGCAAGCAGCTCAGCTCGAATGGCTGCACATTCTTCTGGCTTCCAACCAGATAAACCCATTTGATGAACCCCCACAATAAGGCAACTAAGAGGGTCATTCCAAGATGGTACATTCTTTGATTGTACATTATCTACAAGCCACTTAACCCCGCCTAAAGCTTCAAGTGCATTGAGAAATCTACATTAACAATAGAAATCATCATGAATATCTACTTCTGAACTAAAAACAGGCAATGACCAAAAATATCAATAAACTAAAAGAAATTGTCATCAGCAGCCAGGTTATAACCAAATGAGGAAGAAAATAAATAAGTATTCAATTCAGATCTAAGCTAGATATTCAACATCGACTTTTCACTATTTAACATTTACCTAAACTCATTCAATACTCCCTATCACAAAAGGATAAGAAAAGAAAAATTAATACTGGTAGTCTATCTGAACCTGCACAAACTGGTATTCTCTCTGAACCTGCACAAACACTATCCTAAAATTTAAATATTAACACAGGATATGCATACCGACAACCTTTAGAGGCATCTTAGAGAACAAGACAAAAGCTATTCATTGGCACATACCTAATTAGTTTTAAATGAAGCAACTGGGTTTTAATGAGTACATAGCAGATAATAGATTGGCCAATTTGAAAATTGTCAAACAAGCCAATTGATGTATGATAAATTTACAGATTGCTTCAAATAAGGGAGCACAATGTTACACGTACCTGCTTAGTAGAACAAAAGAGTAATCCTCAAGTCCAATCTCGGAGAGACGCCACTGTAAAATCCCCACCCCACCCCCCCAAAAAAAGAAAGAGAAAGATACAGGCAGGAAAAACAATTGAAATTGAGTTATCAGGAGTCACACCACAAAAAAAGCTGTTCCCTAATTATCAAATAACATATTCAATAACCATACCAACTCACCTTTTGGCGCATAGCTATTGCAGCATCAGAAGCATCATTCCTTAGACCACTTTCAAGACCTTTGACAATGATGTCTCTTAGAGCAGTGAGAGACCTCATGGTTTTAACCAATTCAAAGATATTGCTCGATTCTCCAGAAGCATCCAAACTCTGGAAATGCATGTATGCTTACATCATGTGGTAAAAGAATGAATTGATATACTAAACAAAGAGCAAAATTATCTTTAAATTTCAGTTGGGCATCATATGAATTGAATCAGAAAACAAACCAAACCCAACAGAAAGGTTTGCCCAGGCTGGTTTCTTTCTGTCCTAAAAAAATTAGTTTTTGGCAAGTTTTCTATTCAGAAAAGTATTGGTTCAGATAGTCGCTTGGTTGAAATTTTTCCACAACAACTGAATCAAACCAACTAACAAAACTCAGCTAAATTTTGTTACTCCCTATTTTATAGTTTGGATATTTTTATTACCAATACAATTTGGTCGAAAACTTAACAGACCCATGCTACGTTGCTAATCCCACACATGATAAGCACATAACGATAAATGGGAATCAAAATAGAAAGGAAAGATTCACCTTCTTGCAGTCCAAAAATGAAGAAAGAGCAGACATGCCTCTCTCGTCCAATGATTCTCTAATTGATTCAAGTTGCTCAGCAAGACTGTCATAGCCCAACATCATGGAGATTAATTAATGCATCCATTAAGAAATATGGAATAACAGATGCTATGGTAAAAATGAAATCAAATGATTTCAAGATAGTTAACTTCTTCAAGTTATAATTATATAAAATAAATGGTTGTTTACTCCAGCTGTGGAAAAACATAAAGATGAGCATCAAGTTTAACATCTAACTTTTGGGCAATTGACTTACAATTTAAAGATCATGAGTGGATTTTAGAAATGATTAAATAGTATTTCCTTCTTATTTGCGTCACAGTTAATGCTCTTCTTATGATCCCATTTATTGAATAATAAAAACCTGACAAGTCCATAATCTGCCATGGTTTGATTAACTAAAGCCTAGGTTGTCATATGCATTCCCATTCTACAGAAAGAAAAACCGTCAAGGAAAGAAGGATTGATACATTGCAAATATATAAAATAAACCATTCATGACTAATCCTTCCACTAAATATGCAACAATTAGAAAGAGGGCGATTGATAAGGACACCAGATCCAACACAAAGATAATGTTGGAACAGAACACCAAAAATTCCAACTTACAATATCAATGGCATTGGTTTTTTGATATGTATTCTATAATCCTTCAATCAATGAGAAATAAAATTGCGTGATTCCTACATTTCATTTGTGTGTATCAGACCCTACAGAATTGTCTCAAATGTATATGTTGAAGGAGTGCACATATTGCTGAACTCCACAGAAGATTTTAAGAACACTAATAAAGGCTCAAGTGTAGTGGTCAGCGGAATGGCAATGATGTGATAGAGAATAAATTTTTATTTCCATCCTTGGAGGGGTTTATATGTGACGACCTCAGAAGTTTACAGATTAATTCGCCTAGAACTATTACTAACCACTGCATATTTCTATGATTTGTATCTAATTAGTATAAAATGGCAACAAAGCTCAGTTAATTTACATTTAGCATTAAAGCATGCCCCATAAACAGTAGGTATCAACTACTTAAACTAAGCAATTTTACAATGTTCTTTCTTCTCAGTCTTTTTATTTTAATTAAATGTATAATCTTCAATGAATAATTTTTTATGTTGCCGAATTCAAACCTTCCTGCATTGAAAAAATCTAAGAGTTCAAGATGGAATATCATGAATTGTTCTACAAAAGCATCACTATACTCACCAGGGTTCTCCATAATACAAGCAAGCATTGCTTCTGTGGCAACCAAATCTTCCGGGCCAGCATTGCGATGTAGCTTGTTTTGTATTGTGTGTTTGATTTCTTGCTGAAATGTGAAACAAAAGGAGAAATTTAATTTCCTGATTACATCAAAAGCCACTTACCAATTGTTCCATGATATCTAACCTTCAGTTCATGAGGGATATCATTCCGATGGGCAATATCTCTAATCCGAGTTAAAGGAACAGAAGCTGTGAATTCTGTCTTGAAAGACGGCAAAAACGGATGGATCTTGCGAATAACAAGCAATTCCTAGGCAATAGACAATACAAAAATGTAGGAGAAGGCTGAATGACGGAATGTTATCAAACAGACAAAAGAGAGCTATAAAAAATGAAAAATAAGAGGCTCGTATCAATCCCCAGGCCAATCACTACTAACCACCCTAACTCAGGATTCCTACCCACTGCCCCATATTTTCCATCCCTTCCCAAGAAGCTCTTGATCAGGTTCTTTTAAGTAGACTCAGGTCAGCAATGGAAAATATTGACAATAGCAATAAATCTATCCAGAGTACAGCTATCAGATTTACTTCAATTGAAAATGGACAACATTGCAATACCCCCAGCCAAAAAAAAAAATCCAATACCAAATAAAAACATAAGTAGAGTTTGTTTTTGAATCATATTTGATGGATGATATTCCCACACAAATCTATTGCTCTTTCTTGATCTTTTGTGCATAATTAATAGCATAAACAAGTTCTAAATCTTTGTTTTGTTGTGTAGGAGAATAGAAGAGGAAGCAAGAAGCAGAATTGGTTGAAGATGA
>CAODLS010163567.1:0-32399 GCA_948243855.1 Flueggea neowawraea | reverse complement strand
TCAGATTGCTGCTATGCAGCAAAATGCACAGCTTCAGCAGCAGCAGCAGCCGCCTGTTGTTGGGCAAGATTCCGGGACACAGCCTGTTTTGGTTGCATTGGGACTTGCTGATGATCCCAATGCAGTGAAGCGACGCCCTGGCCGTCCCAAGAAGATTGTGGGGCAGCCGGGACAAATGGTGATGGGAGCTAAGAAGGGAAGAGGGAGACCACCTGGTAGGCCAAGGAAGCCTAAGTCTGTGACGTCTATGATGGGTGCTAATGGAGTTAAGAGACGTCCTGGACGTCCTTCTAAGAAGCTTGCCGCTGCAGGGCCTGCAAATGTTATTCCTTATGCTGCTGCTGGTGATCATACTGGGGTTAGTGTTCCCAGGCCAAGAGGCCGTCCGAGGAAGGTTATAGTTGGAAATGCTGCAGCTGGTGGCGTGGTGATGATCCCTAAGCGGCCTGGCAGGCCGCCCAAGGCTGGTGGTGTTGTTACGCCAAGGAAGAGTACCGGAAGACCAGTGGGGAGACCTAGGAAGGTAAATTACACCTTATTTTTGTTATTTCCATATTTAGAGAGCATAATATTCTTATTAACTACTTTTTTTAGTGCATGATTTTAGTGTACGTGATTTCTGTGTTAATTGTTGTAATAAATTGCAAAAATAAGTAAATATAGATGATGTCATGTCATGGAATCATGGAGTTTTTAGTTAACAGTTAATGACCATTTATGATCAAGCTTTATATGTTGATTTTGTCAAAGAGGAGACTTTATCAACTACTGATCTTCGTCAGATTAGAATTTGGATTTGGTATTATAAATGAATGTTCGGTTGCTGATTGATCATAAAGCGGTGGAATCTTTTTTGCTTGTATGACCAATGTCGGGGAAATGGGGAGCTGATTCTCCCCATGCTTTAGATCACATTTCATTTGGGGCTCGTCCTTGGAATTCATGTTTTATCTGTTATTGCTGGAGATCAGATTTCAGAGTTGCCATGGGAATAGAAACAAATATTTTTTGTGACTTACTATATTAAAGTCTTAGTTTTGTGTATTTGGAATATATAAGAAATGGCCATTCATGGTGACTGCAGACATTAAGTTGGTCCCTGCACTCTATTAAGGTTTATGATTTTGAAAATTAACTGAGCAAGTCTTAAGATTGTAGGAGGGTCAAGTTCCCATGAGAAGTGTTTTTACTGCATCAGTGATAATCTTATTGCTTGGAATCAACATCAGGAAGGAGATTTGGGCTTTAATGATTTTTGAAGAGTGAAAACTTCTGTAACAATTCTGTGGAAAAGATTATCTTGAAAGTTGAAACTTGGAGCTATCTTTATGAAACCACTGATTTGTCTGATTTATACTGAGAATCTCGTAGCATTCATAAATTGTGGATTTTGGTGGTCAAAAGAAATTGTGGATTTCAAGGTCGATACTCTGGTTTATGAAAAATAAAGGAATGAAAACCCACTTTCTTTATGGTGGATTGGTGGAAGAAAATGAATATGGATGGTTTTAGCGGATGTGAAATTACATCTTTAGAGCTAGGCTTCTTAAAAAGCACTTGTGGTTGTTACTTTAGTTAGCTATTGCTATTATTGTCCAGTTTAGCCTATTTCTGTTATAGTTCCCACTAGCAATTGGTTTTAATGTTGTAGTTGGCAATAGTGTTCAGGTAACAGGATAATGGTTGGAAGGGGTATAAATTAGCAAATAAACACGGTTTTATCTAACTCTAGTGTTCTGTTTGGGAAAATATTTTCTTTATTGGCTTTGATTAGTTTCAACTCGATATACATTTTCTATTTGTTTCATTACCTTTTCAAGGATTTGTGAAATGTTATCATTTTCTGTTGCTCATATCTAAGGCACATTTTGTTTTTAAAAGGTGTTAGAATGTGCTATGTGTTGCCACATTTGGCTTCTTTCTATTGCTTTTGTAGTCCTTTATTTGATTTAGCACCAAAATTAACTCTTGAATCAATTTCACGTAGAAGAAGAGGAAATTAAAAATAATCTAAAAGAAATTAAAGGGGTAGCAATTATATTATAGTTCATGCCATGTGTCACTATTCTAAGATAAAATTTGGAATCTTTTTTCAAATCATCTAGTGGTATGTGAGTTTGATGCATCATTAATATTTTGAAAACAACAAATAATCTTAAATTTGTAATAACGGGTTCAAATGACAGTTTGTGGTCATGTTATGGTTTTGAAGTTACAGAAAAAATCCACAAGGACATCAAATGACAAATAATGTTCACAACTTTCATAATAGATGTTTCGATTCTAAGTCATTCTTATATTTGTACTGGAGGCTTTATTCTTTAATTTTCTTTTTGACTAAATCACCCATATGTTGGCTCAAATTTCTTTTATAATAATTGTCTTGCATTATTTCTATGAAATAGTTTTATAAGACTTGAAGGAATAAGAACAAAATGAAACTCTCAGTAGGATGGATTGGGAATAGCATTCAGTCAGATTTTTGTAAAATGATGTATATGTGACTATAATAGTTGTTATATAGAGGATGTTGGCAGTGTCGTTTTCATTATGTACTAATTGTTACATTTTTTTCAAATATTAATAATTGTTTTGATATTTTTAAAATGGTGATAATTGTTCTAATTATTATAGCATCTGCATTATTTTTTCTAGGATTTTAAAAGTAAGGTTTGATACAAATGGAAGCAAAGTTTTCTTCTTTGTACTTCAGAAAATTTTTTATGAATTCGCTTGCGTTTTTGTTGCATAAATTCTTTAATGAATTAAGTGCTATTTTTGCCGAACATCATGGACAAATTTGTTTATGTAATGAATCAGGCTTCCGAGGATTAGATATGGTACAAAATATTTTAATTTTTCTTAATTGTTTGTTTCATGTCAAATCTGTTACTAGCTATTTTAGCCATTATTTTTTGCTTCGTGCATGTTACTTCTATGTGTTGTGAATTTCTAGGACATAAAATTAGTTGTTACTTGAATTTTGTGATTTATATACACATTATGCTATAGATATTCTTGATCCTTTTGTCATGCAAATGATTTTGAGATTTCCTTTCCTTTTTAAAGTGTTTTTTCCAATGTGTTTTTTGTTGTTGATTGGATAATGATTTTTACAGAGAGGATAAATGCTTTCCCATATTATGGAAAACTTTCTCACACTTTATATTTCCTATGAACTTTAGAATTTAATTTTAACTTAGGATTGAGAATTTAATCTTCCAACTTAAAAAATCTATTTTGACTATAATGGACGATAATGTTCACATTTTATGGCAATGATTACTTTGTGTTGCAAACTTTGAGTCTAGCAATTGATTTTTACATTATAACTTCTCAAATGGATAGTTTTCGACAAAAATTTCTGCGACGTGTATTTTGCAAAGAATATTTTAGTAGATTAAGATCATTTATTTTGCAAAGAGAATTATATGCATGTAAATCATTTGTTTGAAATAATTTTAAATGGTAATCTGTTGGCGTTCTCAAATGGACAATCTTAATTTTTTTTCTTTGAAATAGTTTTAATTTCTTCACAATATGATGCTCTAAGTTACTATGTTATCTATATATTTTAGAAAGAGAACATGATCTGGGGATGGCCTATGTAAATTAGTACCAAAAGAGAAAGAAAATGCATTTATAGCATTTTGCTAACAAATTAGGTGTTTGAATCTTTTTTCTTCAAATATTATTGGTGTAAAAAAGTTGATACTTGTAGTTGAATTGTGCACTTCCAATTGTTTCGTCAAGTAATTATTTTCACTCTTCCAATGTGATATTGAACAAAATCTTCCCATTTTGAAAACCAGAACGCAAATGCATCATGGACAACACAGCCGCAGGCAGACACGATGGGTGAACTCAAGAGGAAACTTGAATTTTTCGTAAGTCATACAGTTTCGAAAAATGCGAAAATTGGTTACTTGTATTTAACTTCCACTAATAACGCAATTTGTGGTACTTGCAGCAATCAAGAGTGAAAGAAGCAGTTGAAGTCTTGAAGCCGCAATTAACCAACGAAGAGACAGCATTGAAAGCCATACTGACCTTAGAAGGGCTAGCAGCGATGGACATCAACATGCCGTTGCCATTGACAGAAGAACCTCAACCACAACAACAAACCGTCCAGACCTGACAGTGTCTCCAGGATCATGAATTTGTTTGCCATGTTTAGGTTCAGACCACATCCTCAGAATTGGAGCGACGGAAGGAGAAGAACTTTCGAACCAAGTCAGAATGTAAAACACCCTGTAAAGAGAAATAGGGAGGATTAATTCAGAATTGTTTGTTTACTTCTAAGATGAGGTGTAGTTTGTTATTTTAAGTAGCATTGGATCACCATGAATTCTGTTTTATCTGCGCAAGATTAGTTTACATTTCGAGTCTGTAGGGATGAATTTGCTTGAGAATATTTGGAGGTCACTTTGGTGCTTTTATGTTAAGAATCACTATATCATAGACGAATGAATGTTTTCGAAGTTGAAATTAGAGAAGGAACATTATTCAATGAAATAGTTCCACCGATCGGCCTCTTCCTGTGGTAGAGGTTTGAATACAGAGCACAAATATTTATCAAGCGGGAATGACCCGCTAATATTCTAATTTTTGAAGGGGTTATCACTCGTTTTTGGAAATAAAGTATTTAGTTTCGGTGATTTCATGACCAAATTTAAGCAAGGAAATTGAAATTTAGAATAAACAGAATGTCCATATGGATGGTAATTTGGACCACAAATACTTGCTTTGGCAATCTTGGAACATTACCAAAACATGCGCCAAAACTAAAAGAGTTGAGGTAATTCAGTTAGGAAGTATCTATACCTAATTGAGTTCGAAGGTATTGGGTTTCAAGGTATGGCATAAGTGAGGTATAAGATATCCTTAAGGATTCAAGGAGAGGCCTAATTACAGAGCTAAGTGGGTTTAGACGGGAAGCTGCTCTGTTTCATCTCTCTATCTTTTCAAACTATGATCAACCTCGCTTTGACTAAATTTTACTTCTACAATTAGTCAGGCGCATGATCTATCAAAAAAATTAGGCTAAATTCTGTCTCTGTTATTGGTGGGATTCATGATTAAAAATTAAAACTGAAAAACAGATTGTTAAAATCATAATCGTAACCATCGATTATGATTCCTTCCTTGTTAACAGTAATCACTAACAACTATCTTCCTATAAGTTAAAACTGAAATGGACGAAACAACTTTTAAAGGATTGGTAGTTAATGGCGTCTAGATATCTTTGGAGTTTCAACAGCGAAGACGAGCAGGTGGTGGAGCCGGGTGTAGTGGCTGAAGCCGCTCCTGCAAGAAGTGCATAATCTAATTATCTAATTCTGCCGTTTGAAATTGAATGTTGAAGTGGTTGGTGAAGGTTTTTTTTTTCCAGAATAAAGGGTGAACATTGAGGTCCGTACCAAGTTTAACCCCAACTTAAAATAAACTAACAAAACGAGCAATTTATGAGTATTGATTATGAGTAAATTTAGAAACTGCGATGAAAGAAGGGTCTACAATTCCACATCAATTGGAGAGTCAAATAGGTGGAGGCAGTTAAGTTGAATTGGATTATCCGCTCTCCCTCATGTCTCATTCGAACCCCGTGTTTATCTACTTGAATATATAAATATTTCAGTGAGAGTGACAGTTCATCCATGAAACACCTTAACCACATATACGACATGCCGTACTCTTCCTCATTATTGTACGGCCACCCACTCTCCTGAAAATCTCAAGCAACCCCAACCTCCACGTACTCCCACTATACCCCACCCACACCCCCATCAGTTCTCCGCACAGCTGCCCACCAATACCCGCCCTGCCGCCACCGGACAGAAACCTTCCCGCCGATCTATCGGTCATGGGAATGCGAGCTGATTACGATCGCAAATTGTCCTTCGACCGCCTTCGTAAAACTTCCGAGGCTAACCACGCCAACGACCCTTTCGGTGCCGAGGTTTGCTTCGATTTGATCTATGTCTTTTTTTCCCAAGTTTTCTAGTATATCATATTGCTCCGATTAGCTGTTTCGGCATTTTGAACAGTTTGTGTAGTAGGAATAAATTTGCAGTGATAACCTAATTTACTGAACAAAATATATTATGTATACAATTGTTATATACAGAGTCTAACAAGGTGGGGAGGAGCTCTACTGGAGTTGGCTCAGTTCCAGAATGTTCCGGATTCGAAGAAGATGATGTTAGGTGCTGTTAAATTTCTGCACTACTCCCTTTTTTTTGTTAAAATTTGTTAGAGTTATTTTTCAGTTAATTTTTAAGTAGCTAAACGTTGCGGATTGTGTAGATGCAATTTCGAAACTGGAGGAAGCTTTGTCGTTGAATCCAAAGAAGCATGATGCTCTTTGGTGCTTGGGAAATGCTCACATTTCATATGCGTTTTTTACGCCGGATAAGGATGAGGCTAAGGCGCATTTTGATAAATCTACAGTCTACTTCCAGCAAGCCGTCGAGGAGGTATTTTCCGGCTTTGGCCTCAAGCCCTCAATACCGGTTTCTTTGTGGTTTTATTGTGTTGATGTAATTGTGGTTGTAGATGTATGATGAAATGAGATTAGTTGTTGTTTGTTGTAGGAACCAGTAAATGAGCTTTACAAGAAGTTCTTGGAGGTGTCGGCTAAGGTATTTCGTTTAACTCTTTCTTACCATGTTTGCTTGTGTGAGTGTATTTACTTGAAACTTGGGAAGGCCTAAAGTTAGAACTTGACTTCAGTTGAACATTTTGAGCTTGGTGGCAACTGGAATTGTGGCTGATTTATTTTTGTTTTTCTTATTTCTCTTTGAAGACATGATGTAGTTTGCACGAATAGCTTGATGGAGTTAAATCTCGTGAGAAACACGAGCATAATGTCAATGGATGTTGGTTGGACTTTAGCTATAGCAAACCATTTTCTTTCTTGTCATAATTGATTTTGTAGTTATCAAAATACATGCACAAACTGATTTATTGGATTATTGATAGATGGGGAATCACTCATTGGTTGATTATCCTTCGTACAGAGGTTCAAACTGTCATCATCTGATGTTTGAGTCCCTTTTTAGAAAGCATGTGTTCAGATACATGTGCATATTTGTGTGGACATGATTGAGTAATTTTATATATTTATAGATTCTTTTATATGTATTTGAATAAATATGTTTGTTTAGTTGCTGAACTGCTTTCATGGACTCGACATTAGTCCATGATGAGTAGTGTCCTATACCCTGTTAACCATGTTGGAATCCTAATTTTACCATCTGTAGCTAGGAAAACTAGAATATCACATCCTAAAGATTAAGAAATGATTGGACATTTTCTGATGGTTCAAGGGATTTCCTGAAATTATCAGTTGGCTTTGCGATCATTTTTATGATGTGCATCTGTTCCTATCTTTAGGCCCCCCAGAATTACATATGGAGATTCATAAGCATGGTCTAGGTCAGCAGCAAATGGGAGCTGCAACTTCTTCTGGACCTTCTACTTCATCAAGCACTATGGTAAATTCCACTTCTTGTTTGGAGTTTTTATTGCCCTATTAAATAATTTTCCTATTGTTTTTATACTTTAATAAGCCCATTTTGTGGGGATAACGTTTTCTTTGTTCATTACGGCCACAAGCTGTTAAAGTTGAACAGAATTTTTCTTTGTTAAAGCTATTTGTTAGCTTAAGAGGAAGTTCAATTGAGAGGAAGTGCCAGGCTTACCCTGGGCTGTTACCTTGCCCTTGGGAAACTGAGTTTCATTACATGTTATTTTGGTTTTAGATTAGACAGTCTTCAACAGTTTATATTTCAGATTCTTGAACACATTCTGAGTGAGGGTCTTCATGCATTATGTTATTTCTTGAGTTGATGTTCTATGAATGCATTTTGCTTTCCCATGTAAGTTATATGGCACATGCTTGGGACACTAGCAACAAACACATGATGGCTAGATTTACATTTGGCATGCACATCTTTTGCGCATCACAAGGACCATGCAATTTTGTATGTGTCTCTGATTAGGCGTGTGCATTTGGATGTGTACGTAAGGTTGATAGAATGTCAATTGTTGCAAACTTTGAGTCGAGCAATTGATTTGTACATTATATATAACACTTCTCAATTTTGTATTTTGCAAAGAATATTTAAGTAGATTAAGATCATTTAATTTGCAAAGAGAATTATGTGGAAGTAAATCATTTATTTGAAATAATTTTAAATGGTAATCTGTTGGTGTTCTCGAATGGACAAATCTTAATTTTTTCTTTGAAATAGTTTTAATTTCTTCACAATATGATGCTCCAAGTTAATATGTTATCTATATATTTTAAAAAGAGAACATGATTTGGGATGGCCTAAGCAAATTAGTACCAAAAGAGAGAAAGAAATGTATTCATAGCATTTTGCCAACAAGGCTTTGTTAGGTGTTTGAATCTTTTTTCTTCAAATATTATTGGTGTAAAAAAGTTGATACTTGAATTGTGCGTTTTCTATTATTTATTCTAGTATTTGATTTTCACTCTTCCAATGTGATATTGAACTAAATCTTCCCATTTTGAAAACCAGAATGCAAATGCATCATGGACAACGCAGCCGCAAGCAGACACGGCAGGTGAACTCGAGGAAACTTGAATTTTTCGTAAGTCATACAGTTCCAAAAAATGTGAAAATGGGTCCCTTGTATTTAACTTCCACTAATAGCAATTTATGGTACTTGCAGCAATCAAGAGTGAAAGAAGCAGTTGAAGTCTTCAAGCCGCAATTAACCAACGAAGAGATGGCAATGAGAGCCATACTGACCTTAGAAGGGCTAGCGGCGATATACATCAACATGCCATTGCCATTACAGAAGAACCTCAACCACAACAACAAAACGTCCAAACCTGACTGTCTCCAGGATCATGAATTTGTTTTCCATGTTTAGGTTCAGACCACATTCTCAGAATTGGAGCGACGGAGGAGGAAGAGCTTTCTAACCCTGTAAAGAGAAATAGGGAGTTCTAATTCAGAATTGTTTGTTTACTTCTAAGATGAGGTGTATTTTGTTATTTTAAGTAGGCATTGGATCACCATGAATTCTGTTTTATCTGTGCAAGATTAGTTTACATTTTGAGTATGTAGGGATGGATTTGCTTGAGAATATTTCGAGGTCATTTTGGTGCTTTTATGTTAAGTATCTCTATATCATAGACGAATGAATGTTTTCGAAGTTAAAATCACAGAAGGAACTTTTTTCACCGAAATAGTTCTACCGATCGGCCTCTACCTGTGATGGAAGTTTGAATATAGAGGGAAAATATATTTATCAAGCGGCGATAACCTTCTAATATTCTAACTTTGGAAGTAGTTATTACCCCTTGTTAGAAATAAAGTATTTTGTTTCGGTGAATTTATGACCAAATTTAACAAAGGAAATTGATATTTAGAGCAAATTATATATATATATATATATATGTATATCTATCTCTGTGTGTGTGTGTGTGGATGTTAATTTGATAGTTAATGGCGTCTAGATATCCTTAAGAGTTTCAACATTGAAAATAAGCAGGTGGTGGGCCCGTTTGTAATGGAGAAGGCTAGGGTTGTAAATGAGCCGAGCGGTTTGGAGTTCAACTCAATAAAACTCGTTTATGACTCGGCTTGATAATAAATGAACCGAGCTTGAATAAAATTTAAAGGTCGACTACGTAAGTGAGCCGAGATTGAACAATCAAAAGCTTGCGGACAAGGTTCGTTTGCGCATTCGCCAGCATGGCTCGTTTAATAAGTTCGTAAATATGCTCGTTTACAAGCTCGTAAACAGGCTCAATTAACATGCTTGTTTAATAAGCTCGTAAACAGACTCATTTACTAGCTCGTCAACATGATCGATTAACATGCTCGTTTAATAAGCTCGTGAGCATGCTTGTGATAAAACTCAACTTTATGATCATTTATATTATTATACATTTATATTATTATATAAGAATATACACTAAATATTATGTGTAATGTATTTTTATTGTATGTATGATACTATCTCCAACTCAACACTCTATTTTATAACTATTTACACAAAAAATACAACATTTTCAGTAAAAGTATCACAAACCCACAACTACTTATTATATATATATATATATATATATATTATTTATTTTAATTAAAAAATAAAGTAAAATTTAATCATAATATATTTTTAATTAAGAATTAATAAATAAATATTACATTGATTAACTAATGAAAATACACATAAAAAAAATTGGAAAGAAAATAACACATAATTATTCAAAGATCTTCTGAATTTGTATATTACTCCCACAAATGCTCGATCAATGCATTGCGAAGTGAAATATTAGCATCTTTGTCATTGATTTATTTGTATCGTACAATAAATTGTTCAAATAAGATATTTTCATCTTGTGCAAATTCAATTGTTGGACTTGACACTTCTCTTGCATCATTAATTGGTGTATGGAGATCTCGCTATGCTATGTGTTTTGATATTTTTATTGTTGGTTTAATATTTTCTTTGTTTTTAAAAAAATAGTTTAGAATTTATATTATGTCATATTAATCTATGTCAGTATTAATCTGCTATGTTCTCATTTTAATTTTTATGAATTTATTTTTCATATGATTGTATGAATTAGTTAAATTATTAATTAACATTATATTAAAATTAATTAACTATATCATTAATTAGTTAAAACATATAAAAAAATCAAAACAAATATATAAAATAATACAAAATAGTCTAACAAATAATTAATATTTATATAATTGAGTGTATTACATATAAATAAATTTATAATTATAAAAAGTCCAATTTTTTTCCCTCTCATTTTGTGTAGTCGTTTAAGCTTTCCCTGTAAGTTTCTTCTACGCTTTCTTCGGTATCAGTTTTGATCTATGTTCATCGTCGGTTAGTGCTCCACATTCTCCGAAGTGATCACACGTTTCTTCCTTCAATTGTAACCGTTTTTGATTAGTTGTAAGTGATTGTTGTTTTACAGTTCTTCTCTATTGTGTTTTGCATGTAGGTTTCCTTTTGTTAAGGTTAGTATAACGCTCTGTAGGTTATGTTATTTTCGTTTTTGTTTGTTTTTCTTAGTTTTTAGTTTTTTTTTTGATGTGTTCAGTAATGGAGAAGAGATTTTCTGGTGTTGATTCGAAGACAAAGTCGATGAAGGATCCTAAGCCGCCAAAAGTTTGTTTAAAGGGGATAAGGCCTGCTATTTCTGAAACTTCTGTATCGATGATGAAGAAGAAGGTCCGCGTTTTAGAGGTTAGTTTCTATTTTGTTTTGTTTTTGCATGTTCTTGTGTTTTTCTTTTGGTTCTTTCTTTGCGGCATATTTTTGTTTTTTGAAAGTGGAGTATTTATAACAGATTCCAATGTTGTTTCCTGTTTGTTGTTGAATATAGAAGTTCCTCTCACAAGTGTTCACAAGGGCTCACAAAGTGATTTTGATTAAGTTTTTTATACATGGTTTCTTGTTGTTTTCTTTTTTTAATAATGTTTTTTTTTTAATTTTAGGATCAGAATCTGCTAGTTTTCGCTGCTTTCCATTTTTCTGGGAAGGTTTCTTGCAATTACATGCATATTATCATTGAGTTTTAAAGATATACTTGAGTGCTAGTCAGGTAGAGCTACTAAGGAAAACATGCTTTGGTCATTTGTTATATATGGACGAAATTATATGCCAACCTCATTTAATTCATGGCTTGTTGTTGAGAGAGGTGGCTAGTGATGATGTAAATACAATATTTTTCAAGATTGGAGAGAGTATATTGAGGTTTGACATAGAGGAGTTTGGATTGGTCAGTGGTTTGAAATGTCATAGGGATGTTATTGATGTTATACCTGGTTTAGTTCTCGATGGAATAGGTACTTTCCTGATGACATTTCAGTTAATAAATTGACTTTGGAAGAAGCGATCAAGTATCATCGTTGGGTGAATGATGAGGATACTGTTAAACTTTGTGTGTTATTTTTTTTTCACAAGTTTATTATAACAACAAGGTATGACAAGTTGACAAAGGAGGATTTTGTGCTTGTAGATTCTGGTTTGTACGAATAGTACCATGATGGTTAGTGTCGTTTAGGGCCCTTTTTAACTGTATTAAAGGGCGACTCATTGAAAAGGGTTCTTTGAAGAATAAAAATACATCTTTCCATTATAGTGTGGATGGGTGCCCCACTGTGTTCCAGGCTTGGTTCTATGAATGCTGTGAGCACATAGACGGTAGATTCGCAACTAGAATTTTTAAGAGAATTCCAAAAATTTTGAATTGGAGAGCTGAGACACAGCCGTTACTTGCATTGTTGAAGAAGATTGTTTTTGATAATTGAGAGGTTTTATTTAAGTTTTGTTTATGTTTACAAGTATTGTCAATTTACTTTTTGCTAACTATTTTTTTTCATGTTAATGCAGCTTGTTCCAACTGATGAGGAAATTGCAAGTTTGAAGTTGAGTGAGTTATTTGAAAAGATGAGACAGGGAATGAAATCGAGGAAGCATATGTATGTTGCTGTTATGAATGATTCAAATCTTGATGTGTTAACAAAGGAGTTGTCGAATTTTTTTTATGGCTTTGAACAATTGTTTAACCAAGTGTTAAGGTTGGTGTACCAAAAGTCAATCTGGTCAGCAAAGTTCCTATGGATATGCATGGGAAAGACCATTCGGAAGGTGTTAATCCTGATTTTGCATTTGAGGATGTTGATCATATTGGAGAAGAGGTAAATTTTATAATTTTGTGAACATATGTGATCTGTTTTTGGCTATTTATTTGAAGTTCAAACTTGCCTTTTGTGAACTTGTGTGAACTTTTGTGAACTGTGTTCTTTGCAATGCGTGAACTTGTGTGATTATTTTCTAAATTTTGAATTATCTTTTAAATTATTTTGTGGTTGGGAAGGAAAGTTGGTTTAGATGAGCATTTTGTGTCCTTTCGACAATATGAGTCCCCTAACATGGTTGCTGATGATGCTGCTGCTGATAACATGTTTGGAGTGGCTTCTAAGATTGGACAAGAGGTCTTTAATTAATCTATTTTTCCATTATTTTTTAGGTACAAATTTTTGTTGTGAACTTTTGTGAACGTTTTATTTTTTTTATTCTGCTAATATTGTCATTTTGTTTTAAGTTGCCTTTGATGTTGGTTTATCCTTTATGTTTTTTTAAAGGTTGTCAGTGGTTTGAAGGAAAATTCTAATGATAAGATTGAAGACATTTTAGCAAGTGATTTTGAAGTGGAGGCATTTTCCAATGATCATGGTGAAGATGTGAAAGGGCCCTCTATGGAGATTGTCATGTATTCCCCGAATGCTGTCACTGCATTGTTGGCAGAATGTGCAAAGTGTAAAATCAAACCTTCACACATATTAAAGTCTCCATTTATTGCCAAGATGGGGAAGCTAGGGAAGTTCGTATGTGCTTTTCAATCGAAGAAGTTTTTTAAAGGAGGGTACCCACTTGACGACAATTATGCTTTGGATGATAACATGTACACTGAAATGCTCACCAAATTGAATACCTTTATTGAGGTGGATGAAGGTATTCCATGGCCGGGAGAGGAAGGAAAAGTCATGTATGTTTTCTACATCTATTTTTTAAAACGATTTTGATGGTAAAATCATTATTTGATTTTATTGTTTTAATGCAGTAAGGAGACAGGTGGCTCAAAAGTTGAAGCCTCAAGGGCTCCAATTTTCTCAAAAGAGAAAGACTTGCTAGAGCCTGCTTTTGTGTTTGGTGTTGATATTATTAATAGCAAGACTTGGTTTTTCGATCTTGTTTATTGTGGTCGGGATTTAGACTCAACGGTACATATGAGTTTGTTAAATAGTTTTATCTTTTTTGTTTTGTAACACTTTGTTGTTGCGAACGTTTGTGCGCCTTTGTGAACTTTCAATAGATTATGTCTCCTTATTTGGTGTTTACATTTGTAAATGGTTGTGAAGTTTTGTGAACTTTGTTGAACCTTCTTGCTAAATTTTGTTTGTTGTTTTTTCTATGATGCAGCTTATAAACATTGTTCTTTACTACATGAGAAAGAAACACAAGTACAAAAAGTGGAAAAACAACTTCACAACAATCAACAATATTTTCTACATTTATCTTTAACGGTGGTATAAGACTTTTAATGAGCTTAGTGAGGATCCTACATGTTTGCAATTGGATGACGTTGTGGTTACTACATTAAGGGTTTGCATTTGGCTTGTGGGAAAGTATGGAAAGATGTTGATTATGTGTTGATGCCTGTCAATACTACTGACCATTAAATACTGGTCTATCTTGATTTTTAACGTGGAGGTCTTTTTGTTTATGATTACATATGCAATGCAGGGCATGATGCATCTATTGTTATAACTTTACAAAGTTATGTTGTCCTTTTGCCGAATTTCTTGGAGATTGCAGATGTGTGGCGTTCCAAGAAATATGGTGGTAAGCTTGCAAAGGTTCCTAGACTTGATCCTCTTCCAATAACATTTGTTGATGGTCTACCAGAACAAGAAATGAGGTTTGTTGTTCATCTTCTTAAGTTTATTTTGTTAGTTTTATTGTTTGTGTTTTGTTTTAAGAAAATAAATCCTTTTTATTTGTTATAGAGATTGTGGTGCATATACTCTTGCTTTTGCAGAGTACTTTGCCTTTTCGAAGAAGGAATTTCCTGATACTTTTACTGGTGAAGGATATCGACAATGTCTTGGTTGCCTTTTGTTTCATTATGGAAGGATGAATCAAGATGATGGTTACACTAGCCAGCCTAAAACTGAAGAACATAATATTTATGTTCAATTTGAAAAAAAAGGATTAAATGGATGTTTTTTTTTGTAGTCATACATTTTGAACATTACTCGATTTACGTGAAAATTGAACATTGCACGCTTTTGTAAATATGTATGAAATGATATTTTTATATATGAATTCCATTGTCAAATTGTAATGCTTGTGAATTATTAATTTCTTACGCACGACTGTGTATACTGTTGAGAATGCTTGTGAACATGTGTGAATGTTGGGCAGTTTTTGTATATATTTTGTGAAATTTTGTGAACGTTTGTGAATGATTAGTATTTGATCCAATCATTTGCCACAACTTAGAACTCCCTTTTTTCCTAACAGCTGTCTGTGTGTTTTAGTGTTTTCCTTAGTTTGGAAGCTTGATCTATGTTGTGTTTTTTTTTTTGTGAAATGTTGTGAACTTATCGGTAATTTGGATAGTAATTATTATAACATAAGTAAATCACTGCCAAATTTTCCATTTAAAGCAATTGTTTTTCTAAAAAATTGTATTAATGGTACTTTGAAGAATATTTCTGTTACAATTTTTGTGTTACAGGATTGAATGAGATGTTTCTAACGATCATATATCTTTAGTCGGTTTGTTTGTACATGATCTACGGTTGTGTTCTATTCACCACATCTTCCACAATGGTTTTCCTTTATTTTCTCCATGCTTGATCTTATCCTTCTCTTCCTTGGTTTTCCTACCTTCGGCTTTCCAATTGGTTTGCCCACAAATTCTTCTAACACCTCTTCTGGTATTCCAATATGATCCTCTAATGAAATGGGATTTATAATTGTTGCATATGTTGCTTTCAATGTATCGTTCTTGTAGTAATATGAATAGAACTGGTAAGGATCCCAAAGCTTTTTGTTTATGACAACAGCGGTATGCTTGCATGGTAGTTCATTCGCTTGAAAGATTTTGCATGTACATGTTTTGTCCTTCATGTTGACAGTGAATTTTTTGTCCCTATTGACGACTTGATATACAATGTCAGATGCTGGGTTGACCAAATCAATATTGTGACTTCATGTGAACGTTTGTGAACTAAAAATAACAAAACAGATTGGGTATTGTGAACTATTGTGAACGCTTGTGAATGTTTGTGAACTATAAATAATAAAATAGATTAGATATTACAAAGGAAAAGGAACTTACAAACAATTTTTTGGACTTAATCATTCTTGTGAATAAGATTTTGTGGAATTTTTGAGTCAGATTTTTTACTGTATGAAGTGTAATTCTATTAAAATTATGGCTCCACTCTTGGCATAGGCTTCTCAAAGCTTTTAGTAGTGCAACCACTGGTAGTTCCCTTGCTTTGTTGTTTCTTGAATTTAATGATTCTACTATGTTAGATATCATTGCTTGCCTTCTGTACTCTTTTTTGTGAATTGTTGCCCATCGTTGATAACCAACCTCTTTGAGATATAAGCCAATTTTAACATTCATTTGGTCCAATTATTTCATTTTCTATTTGAATTGCTTGTTAGTGTAAGCTTTAGCAGCTCCAAATAATATTTTTTTGAGGTCCTCATGGTGCTTGAACTTCATCTTCAGGTTATTGAGTAGGTGGTAGATGCAAAAGTAGTGTCCAGCCTCTAGATAAATTTTCTCAGCTCCATATGCAATGCTTCCATTTCTGTAGAATATTATGCACATAGCTTCTCTATAATTGAATGCTTCTCTAAAACATTGGAAAAACCACTCATACGAGTAGTTGTTTTTGGAATCCACAAAAACGAATGCTAGTGGTAGAATTCTTCTCACTGTATTATATGTGCAAGCAGTTATTAATGTCCCTCCATATGTAGCTTTTAAAAAGGCACCATCAACCACAACCTGTGGTCTACAATGTTTCTAGCCTTCGATTGATGCATAGAGAACAAATAATACATACATGAATGAACTACAATATTTTAAAAATACATTAATTAGGTAGTAGTATATAATGATATGAACACTAGTGAGCTAGTGTGAACTTCTATGAATCAGTTCATAGTTTCCAAAATAAAGTAGAATAGTAGGCTATTGAGAACTATTATAAATGTTTGTGAACTATGAAAAATTAAAATATTTTTGAATAAACCATTTGTAAGTTATTTTAGACATTACCTATCCTCCATTGTTTTTATTTTTGTAAATGTTCCTGGATTTGTTTTCTTCAGCATGTAAATGTATGATGGCAGAGCTTAGTATGAATTGGAAGCTTTGCCTAAGACTAGTTATGTTGCTTTCTCCTTTGCTCTCCATGCCTTTTGGTAGTTGATTTTAATACCATATTTGTCATTTATGTCCTCCTGAATGTTTAATGGTCCATAAGGTTGTTTTGTTGTTGCAAACTTCTACTTGATTATATTTCCAAAAAAGGTGGATGAAGCTTGCCGGTGCTCTGTAAACCTTTGTTCAATTGGACAGTTGTGCACATTATAAAATTTCCTCACCTTGAACATATTGTTTTTGAATATTGATGATGCTTTGAATAACCAGTTGCAGTTCTTGTCGATACAGCTAACGAAGTAGTTTCTTTTGCAAGTCTTGTCAACTTTGAAGTTGAAATGGTTCTGCAAGGCATAATGGCTAATAGCATGTTTAGCTGCCTGTTTGCAACTGAAGACAAATCCCTCCTTTATGATTGGAGGACTTTCATATTCATTATCGTCTGTGTTGTTAGCTTCATCATGGCCAGATTCTGACTCTGTGAAATTAATGCCATTTTTTGCAATTCTATTAGTAACTTAAAGCATTTCAAGAAGTTATGCCAATGTGGAATCCTCAGTCGCTGTTGCACTTTTATTTTCTGTTCTAACTAGATATGCTAATGGTAACATTGTCCTGTCGTTGTCTTCTAGTTGGTTGAGCAGGTGGTCCTTTGCAACAATTGTCAAGCACAGTGAATACTTCATGACATTTGTCTCTTTACTTTTTAGCTCTATGTAGAAGGACAAATTGAAGTCATTCTCAATGTTTAATGCAGGGTAATCTTCTTGAATTTTGTGCATGATGCTGAAGGTTGTGTAGTTCCTATTCAGGTCCCGATTCTGTGATTCTATTTCACATAGTTTCTCATAGTTTGTTGTACATGGTAGTATGATTCCAGAGACTTTGTAGTCCTTGAAGTTTCCATTGGCATCCCATACTCTATTATACTAAAGGATAACTTGAATGTAATCCATTTGATCTTGTTCGAAATGGATCATATAAACATTAGTCATGCACACACAAAAAAAAGTGTAAAATATTTTATTAACAACAAGATATATATTGTGAACGTTTGTGAACTTATTTAAACGTGAATATTTCTTGAATGTGCTGTGGTGAACGAATGTGAACTAATGTGAATTTTTTCCCCGTAACATGTTTGCGTGTGTATTGGATTGTTTTCATTAGTTTGGAAGGTTGATATATGTTCTGTGATTATTGTGAACTATTGTGAACTACTGTGAATTTCTTTTCATATTGTGAGACTGATGCCATGCACTTAGGTTTTGAGCTAACCAATGTGCGCAACGCTTAGTCTATTTCGTGGAGCAAATAGGACTAAGCAAGCCTTTTGGAAGAGTTTCAAGTGAAACGAAGTAAGTGAGCTAGGCAAAGAGAGGTTTCGAGTGTAGTAGAGAGAGCTTGTGGAGAGTGCTTGAGTTTGAGAATGTGTATGATTTGTACAATTGATCAAGTTTCAAGGCTAACTTTACAAATGAATGGGGGTGGCCTTTATATAGGCATTCCACCTCCTCATTGTGTGGCTACAAATATTTGGACTAGACAATTCTACACAATTCTTATGTACAAGTATGATCCAACAAGTGTTGGAGAGTTCTAAAGCCTGTGTGAAGGATATGGAGTATGCATCACCTTGCGGAAGGTTCTAGAAACAACAATACTCCATCCAAGTTGTGGAAGTTTCCGGACACACCTTAGCATCCCAATGCCTTAGCCAAATTTCTCCATCGCTCAGGCACGTTTTAGAGATTTCTTTGGCACACCACTTGGTCTAGGCATGTTCCGTCATTTTTCGGACCGTGCTTGCCATGACTTAGGCAAAATTCGGCCTAGACAAAAATGGTCTGTGACACCCTTCCTCACTCAATCGCGCGGCGTCCTCGTCGTTCCTTGAGCCTTGGAGTTTTTGATGTGCTCGAGGAGTTGTCATGGAAGATCTTCACGTTCCCATATAACCCTGCTCTTGGGTAGGTTTTCCAACTTCACCATGTACTCGGTGTGGCTGGGAACACTTTTTCTTCTTTTCATGAGGTTCACAAGGATGCTCTCGATTTCCTTGGCGAACTTGGGAACAATAGCAGTGGGAAATATTCTTGGTTCACCACGAAATTATGTCCTTGTATTCTTCAATGGTGTTCTGGGGTCTCGGATTATATTGCAAGGCAGAAATTATAGGAGTTTTTAATTTCGCCATGTTCTTCAAAGGGATCGCTCGAATCTTAGACTTGCCAAGGATCACAAGAGAGTCATAGGAGGCACCGGGATGGCGTTTTCCTTGTAGAAGAATTCTAGACCGAGGACAATTTTATAATCATCCAAAGGCACAACGGTGAAGTCTAGCGTACCTTGCCAATCACCTATTTGCACTTTCACACCTCGAGCCATGTCGTGTGCAGGTTTTGCCTCCGTGTTTGCGGCCTTGATGGTGCCACTTCCCTTGGTCACCTTCAAGCCAAGGCGTTTTGCCTCTTCAGGATTGATGAATTTGTGCATAACTCCCGTGTCTAACATCGCTCAAGTAGTCTTGCCTTTGATTAAGGCATCGACGTACAACAATCCTCTCTCCTTAGAGTTTTGGAGGAGGAGTTTGGAAAGTGATCCCAAGTATTGTAGAGAGCCCATCTCCACTTAAGGCTCTTCTTAGGTCCTTTCATTGTTGAACTTAGGGACGATGGCATTCAATGCCTTTCGTTTTGGACAGTCCTTCGTCCAATGTGGACCGCCGCAAAGGAAGCAAGGACTAGGCGGCTTAGAGGCAGGTTTGGTCTTGCCCGAGGGTCCTTTGTCATGCTTGGAGTTGTTACTAGGATGCTTGTGGTAGTCATACTCCTTGCCTTTGTTGGGATCCCTCTCTTGTGCTTCCCCACTCTTGCTAGAGTTAGGTTGCTTGTCTTTGTCTTGGGTGGCATAGTCCTTAAGGCTTTCCACTGTAGCAATTTTCTCATCAAGTGTCTTCACTCCTTGCTGATCTAGTTCCAATTTTACCCAACTTTTCAACCCATCTTTGAAGTCAAAGAAGAGTTGATCATTGGACACTTCTAGAATCTCAAGCATAAGAGTGGTGAACTCCTTAATATAGTCGGTAATGCTTCCATTTTACCTCAACTATCACAGCTTGCTTTGCACCTCATTGTTGGCGTTATGAGGCACAATTTTTTTTCAAAGCTCAGCCTTGAATTGATCCCAAGTGTTTATCACACAGATGCCTTTCTCCCTCTCAGCATGCTTACATCTCCACCATAGTTGGGCTACATCTCTAAAGAAGATTGTTGCGTTGCTAATTCGAGTGAAGTCATCCTTGACTCCAATGGCTCCGAAGTATTGTTAGATGCCGAAGATGAATTTCTCTACTGTGGTGGCATTCATCGTGCCGTCGTACATGGCAGGCTTAGGAACTTTTAGTCCTTGAGAGGCCGAAGTGCTAGCAGTCGCGGTGTTGGTCGAGGATGGACTTCCCGCCGAATGATGTTGATCTTCTTACGAAACTCTTGCATTTCCTCTTGAAGAGTTTTGCGTAGGTCGTGGAACTCTTCAGCAAGGGAGTGCAGTTCTCCCCTAAAGGACCTACCAAGGTCTTCGATCATGGACTTGGCAACCAGAGTGATTTCCACATTTTCATGGATCAAGTTGTCCATTTGATCTGTGAGCTCGCCAATAGTGGCAGTGACATTGGCCAAGCTTGATTCAAGATTAGCAACCCGAGACTCTAAAGGTTCCCTCATTGGAGCTTTGGACTTGCCCCGCTTAGGTTGGATGCGTTGTTCCTCTCGCCCCCAAACCTGTTCGGTTGGTTGCTCCTCAACGTGGGTAGCAACGAAGACTTCCTCACTTGCCATATGCTCAAATAAACAAGAGGTCCCAAGGATTGGAATGTTGCTCTAATACCAACTATCACGCACTTAGGTTTTGAGCTAACCAATGCGCACGACACTTAGTCTATTTCGTAGAGCAAATAGAACTAAGCAAGCCTTTTGGAAGAGTTTCAAGTGAAACGAAGTAATTGAGCTAGGCAAAGAGAGGTTTCGAGTGTGGTAGAGAGAGCTTGTGGAGAGTGCTTGAGTTTGAGAATGTGTATGCTTTGTACAATTGATCAAGCTTTCAAGGCTAACTTTACACATGAATGGGGGTGGCCTTTATATAGGCATTCCACATCCTCATTGTGTGGCTACAAATATTTTGACTAGGCAATTCTACACAATTCTTATGTACTTCCCCATGATCCAACAAGTGTTGGAGAGTTCTAGAGCTTGTGTGAAGGATATGGAGTATGCACCAACTTGCGGAAGGTTCTAGAAACAAAAATACTCCATCCAAGTTGTGGAAGTTTCCGGACACACCTTGGCATCCCAATGCCTTAGCCAAATTTCTCCATCACTCTGGCACATTCTAGAGATTTCTTTGGCACACCACTTGGTCTAGGCATGTTCCGCCATTTTTCGGAACATGCTTGCCATGACTTAGAAAAATTTGGCCTAGACAAAAATGGTCTATGACATTGAGCTTGGAAGTGTTTTCCATAATTAGCAGGAATTGTGTTTTGTTGCTTCCTTCATTGTGAACTTATTTTTACACCTATTATTTTTTGTGAACATTTGTGTTCATCAATACACGCAGTATCTGTTAACTGTTGGTTGCCTGCAGTTTTTGTGAGCTAATGTGAACCTATTTTTTGACTTTTTTATGTTTTATGTCTATTATTGTTTTTTTGTGTGCTGGGAGTGTTTATCAAAGTAGGGGAATATTGTGTTAAGTGTTAGTGTTTGTGTTTTTCTTTATGTGAACCTTAAATAATTCAGAAAAGTAAAATTTATCGATCGTACCTTTTTTTGTATAGATTCAGCTTTGATGTAGATGGAATATTTCTTTGTTGAATAGTTGCTTCGTTCGTGATCTGCGAATCTTCATATTTTCTGTTTAAGAGTTGTTTTGTAGAGAAACTAGTTTGAGATCCATTGTGAACTGTTTTTCGAGGTAGTCGTAGTACTCGATTTGATCTGATTTGCAGAGTAGCTTGATCAAGATCGTTTGTTTGAGTTCCCAATTTCTGCAACGTTTTTAGGAAGCATGTGAATTGATTTTTAGTTTGAATCCTAATTTGTAGCGCGTTTTACCCTATTTATACATGTGACATTTTTTAGTTTGGCTTTCTCTGTGTTTCTATTTTTGGAAACAAGTTTATTGTTGTGTTAATTTTGATTTATGGTTTTTTATTTTATAATAATTGTGTATTTCTCCCAAAAATATTAAAATCTTGTGTGCACCGTTTGGATAAAAACAATTGAACAGCTCTGCAAGACAAGTTTTGAGCTTTCAGTAAGTGAACGAGAGAAGACATAGCTCAAAATTAATTACTGCCTCAATGCTTGGTTTGCAAAGCCTCTATTTACAAACTAAAAAAATCTGAAAGTTGAGGTAGAGATTTAAATAAAAAAAATTCTGTATATATTAATATTCGCATTATGTAAAACAAATAGCTCTTGTTTTGATAAAAAAAATTAATTCTCTATTTGAAATTTGATTTACTAGATGTTAAAATAAAATTGAGTATGTAAATGGCGTTGTTGGCTTTTTTTCCTTCGCTTGAATTGGGAAATGTAGTTCCCAGAAAAACTATACTACTACTATTTTTCAAAACGTATTTGTTTTTTCTGAAAACCCATCGGATTAAAGAGACAGAATAGTTAGGATTAAATCTTAGTAAAAAAAAGATTTGACTTCAAGTAAAGCATATAGGAAAAACACCTATATAAATATAAGGGAAAATAATATCGGAGAATCTCAGGTATACCATCATTAGTAGGTCAGTCCTCGTATTTTTTTAGACTTAGCAAGTTAGTCCTTCAAAGTTGTTTTTTACTGACAAACTTAACGAAAATGAAATTTTATAAAATTACGCTCCTTTAAAGTCATCCATTCCAAAGAGATTTTCATTTCTCTCTCTCTCATAATCGCTCTCTCCTCTCTTTCAACCTCTTTCTTCTCTCCTCTCGTTCAACCTTTCTTCATTTGCCCAAAAGAACTCGAATCTTGAAGCCTGAAATTAGGTTCTTCTCTGCTACATCGACCAAGCATTTACAAAACAAAATCTGTTGATTGGAGAAATGAGCCAATTGAGATCGAAAGAGTAGCATGAGATCGATCAAACTAATTGATTGGAGAAGATGAAGACGCTGAGAGGATGCGAAACCAATGACGACGTTGGAGAAGAGAACGACAATCGAACGACGACGGTTGAAACAATTTTTTATGAGGGTGGGGTTTTATGGACCAGGAGTTGGAGAGGAGTATGGCTGTGAGGGTTTACTAACAACATAGGAGAGAGAAGGCAATGGATATAGAGAGAGAAACAATGATAAGATTGATCAATTTTAGGACTGCATATGGTTGATTTTCTTGTTGTTGGGGGTTTGCACTGGAGTTTGGGGCTGTTGGGTGAGGAGGAGGTTAGTGGTGCGGTTGCGGTGGTTTAGCACTGGAGAGAAGTGGTTGAATTGGGTGATTGTTGCTGATGTTGTTGTGATTGTGAACAAGGGTTTGAATCGAAAAAAAATCCAAACTTTGAGCTGATTTTTGGGCTTTGACCGGTGCTATTGCAATGTTGTTGTTCTTGATGATGCTTCTCTGTTTTGGTGTTGTTGGAATCTAGGTCCTTGGAGATTGATGTATAAAATGCTCTTCTCCAACCAGTCACCATTGTCGACAAGATCCAAGCCTTATGTGCTTTCTTGGTGTGATCTTCAATGAGTGTGATCTCAATTTCAAATTCTCAATAAATTTCGGTATCTCTTTTAATTGTGCAATCTTTGTGAAAACAATTGGTCAAGCAACTTAGTGATTGTACAAGAAGAAGCTTGATATTTTTTTACACATCAACTGTCACGACCTAAAATCGGGCCGCGACCAGTGTACGAGGCGAACCGTCTATGGAAGCCCGACCAATCTCGCATAAGCCTCGGAGAACAGAAATATTTACCCAAATTCACGTTATTAACCGGTTTATTAGTTATATTAAAACATTATACAAAGATAAGTTTTAGAAAAATAATATCCCGAATATTATTACATAAGTATAATGCCAAAATACTAAATAAGTGATTTAAGTAAAATCGTTAAACAATATTTATCAAATACAAGCCATAACCCACTACTCGGTGTGGAGCAACTAACATAACAGAAACTCGGCCCGGACGATAGGACACTTACTGAGCGCAGAAAATTCAAACGACCGCTGTCAATATCACCTGAAAAGTGAAGTAAAACAAAAACAGGAAAAAGAAAAGGGGTAAGAATCTCTAATGAGTGGATAGCACATCAGAGCGGCTCAGACACATCAAAAGGGTTTTGAAAACAGTTCAAAAACATCACATGCAGATATAAGTGTATATGCGTATACACGCCATATATATTAATAATATTTTCAAAAATTATTTTGAAATCCTTTGTAAACAAGACACCAATTAGTCACCCAAACTGACTAAATAAAGAAATTAAAAAAATATTTAGTTTCTCAAATCAAAATACTCAAAATACTTCCTTATCAAAATATTTTCCGAAATCCACTTTTATTTTCCAGAATATTTTCAAATAAGAAAACCAAAGTACTTCACAGAGAAATACCAAAATATTTTCAGAGATAATTACCAAACTATTTTCAGAGAGAAATATCGAAAGATTTTCAGAGAGGAATACCAAAAGATTTTCAGAGAAAATTTTCAAATTATTTTAACGGGACCAGAGATCATATATGTCAAGTCAATCAAACTCAATAATAGCCACTTAGGCGAATATTAGCCACTTAGACATCATGGTATAACCACTAAGACAAGTATAGGCCACTCAGGCACAATGTATAGCCACTTAGGCAATTGATACAACATCGGTGTATCATAACTATGCTACTCCGTAGTGAAACGTCCCAAATCAAAATGTTTGTCGAAAACATTTTAAATATATATTCAAAATATTCAAATAGGTAGCATATTGAACGAATAATTTATTCACCAAATTATTCCAAATGTCATGACAAAATATTTATTACATAAATAAATTTGATTCCAAAACAAATACTTAGTACAAAAACTTCACTTGTTTCAGAACAAAACATTTATTTCAGAAAATATTTTTAAATCCAAAAAGAACATTTTTTTACAGAGTAAACCTTGAAATCCATAACAACAACTATTTTTGAAATTATAATAAATATTAAAACATAATATTTATTTCATAAACCATCAAGGTTTCCACAACAAATGTTTTCACATAGATTCGATTTTTAGGATTTCCTATCCATTAATTATTCCAAATTTTATACTGAGGTCAACACATCGAAAACATATACATAGTTCAGAGGACATAACCTATGTGTTTGAAGGTGCTACTACACTCACCTAAACGCCGAGCAAATAATTCCAAGCACGGTCCACTAGTGAATGACATGTCACATCGGAAGTCCAACCGAGCTGAATACATAATTCATTATACAAACATCAGACATGGTAACTGTAACATTACAGAGTATGCATGCAATGCAGATGTTCGTCCCAACCCACGACGAATGAAAATCCTAATGCGAATGCAAATCTATCACTCTCATCTCAAAAATCAAAATCTACGTAAAATTACGTTTAGTCCCCAAACTTTTCAAAATTTACAATTCAATCTTCAAAGTATTTTTAAATTACCAAATAGTCCTTTAAGTAGTCAGAATTCCCAAATTAGTCCTCTAACTCTCAAAAATTACAAATTAGTCCTCAATATGCTAAATATCATGTTTGATCCTCAAATGATTCAGAATTATGTAAAATTACACTTCAATCATTTTGACAGAAAACTATACCAAAACGTCCCAAATCTCGAGTCGATCAAAAACCGATATTCTAATCCACCCACGTTGACTCAAATCATCTCCCTAAACATGAATCAATCAACAATCTTACCAAAATAACTCAAAATCATCACAACATCTCACAAACTTGGTCAAAACCCTAACCAACACAAAAACTCAATAAATCCTTCAAAACTGAGCCTAATCTAGGTTCCTATAACATTAATCCATCATAATATAACATCCTACAACTCCATTTTGCACAGAATCAAGAAAATCCGAACGTAACCTTCAAAATCGTCCAAAAACCCAAATATAAGATTCAAACATGAAAATGATGAAATGGAGAGATTAGAAACGTGTTCTTACCTCAAGAGATGATATGGAATCAAAGAGGATCAATGGAAGAGAGATTGGAATGAGTTTGGGGCTGATTTGAGTGAAAATGGGAAGAGAGGCCAAAAGGAATCGAGTTTGGGGCTTTTAAAACGATTCTGCAGAGGACGAGACACGCGTGTCTCCTTTGAGACGTGTGTGTCTTCCCCTTAGACGCTCATGTCGCACCAGACTACAACTTTTCCTTGTGAACTACAACATGTCAAACAACACGTAGTGGGGTTGACCAATGAAACACGGGTTTCAACCGTCACACGCCGTTTCATGGATGATTTTCACCAACATCATTTCTTCTTTTCTTCCATTCAATTCAAATGAAATATAAACACTTCTCCTCCTCCTTATCCTATTCTTCTTCTTGTCCATAAGCCGGGTTAATAATACCGGTGGTCACAGAAGTTTTGGATTTGCTCAGATATAGTCACAAAAGAAAAAAATGATACCGGATGGTCACTTTGCCCCAGAAAATTCGACAAGCTGGACATAAAGTGTCACGCAAGCGTGCCACCTCTAATCTCCTGTAATTTCAGTTTGTTTTTGAATTGCTCTGATGTTGATTATTGCTCTAATGTGATCTTGATTTGTGCTTTGAAGCAAAATTCATTTTCCAGCATGACTTATTAATTTGATTTCCAGTAAATAATATTTTGCTCTGATCAATGTTCCTAAATCAATATTTTTCTCTTGCGTCGATCAATGTTCCTAAATCAATATTTTTCAGAGAGACAAATATCGATTTGAGAGACATCGTTTGGGTGAGGTAGTAAGGGAACCCATTGTTGAGAGAAAGAGATAGAGAGGAAGAGATTAAACCCTTCTGGGTTGTTTTTTTAGAAGAAAAAGAAGGATTGAGGGTTTAGGTTTGGCTTTACTGTTGGTTTTGAGTCGGTCGGGTCGGGTTGATGGATGGGTAAAATAGGGTCGGATTCGGGTCGAGTCAGGTGAGGATTTTTATTGCCACGTAAGCATGCCATGTGTGCAAATTCCAAGCCACGAGGCAAATGTACATGGAATTTTTTTCTTAGTTGGCTATTTTTTTGGGTAAATTGACCATAATGAAGCACTTAAACCATCAGCGACCATGGTGTAGCAAAATTTTCTTTTGCGACCACATCTGAGTAATGACTAAACTTTTGTGAACACTGCTATTATTAACCCCGGGAAGCCTCCTCATTCTTCATTAAATCTTCTCATTAATCGTCATATATGTCCTTCTCCTCCTCCTCTTCTTGCCCGAGACCCATGGCCACCAATAGGTGGTTGTTCCCCCGTCTCAATGCTCTGAGGTCTAAACTCGCTCTCCCATATGTGCTTTCTATGGTAATTAATTTATTCCCATAATAGCTATTATGGATGCAATTTTATCTTAATTTCTAATTATTATTTAAAGATGGGAAGAAAGAAAGATAGAAAGAAATAAATAAAGGAACAAGACAGTAACTGTTGATTGATTTGTCTTTTGCTTTATGACATTGAAGTATATTTGTATTTGGTTTCCTTTGTTTTTTTTTTTCGTTTCCATCATCGGCTCTGTTTAGTTGATCTTCTAACTTGGCTTGGCCCACTGTTCGCCTCTCTTATTTCCTTGTGATTTTTTGGGCAAAATCCATCGTGGTACCTGGGGTTTGACCATATTTCTGTGTGGTCCCTCAGTTTTCAAAACCCTCCATTTCGATCCCTCGCTCTTAACTCCGTTTATTTTTTTTAACAGAAAATACAAAAAAGGAAAAAATTACCCTCTATTTTAAAATCAATTTACTTCAACAACCCATTCAACCCTTTTTGTCTTTCTGCTTCAAAACTTCATCTATGTGTCTCTCTCTCAATTTCTCTCCGTCTCTTACTCCCCGCTGCCCCCTCTTCCTCCTCATATGTAGAAATCCAACATCTTCAGTTCATTACATCTTCAATCCTTCTTCCACTTCCTCCTTCAACCCAATCTTTTTGCCATTTCTCACTAAACCCTAATAGCCATCATTATCTCTCTCTCTCTCTCTCACACACACACACACACCCTCATCATCGTCGGTCACTATCTCACTATAGATTTGTCGCCTCAATCACCACTTCTCTCTCACACACACCCCCTATCATCGTCGCTATCTCTCTCAATACAGATTTGTCACCTCAACTTGTTGAGCCTAATTTTGAACAAGTGTCAGAGAATAATTACGGCTTAGTCCTTGCCAATCAAGAATGCAAAGCTTGAGTATTATGAATTATCTGATTCTTCGTTCTGAAATGAGAGGAGGAGGTGATTTTGGTGACGACAGCGAACAACTTGAAGAAGAAGGTGGAGATATGCCCACCTTGTTTTTTAATTTTTGTAATTTCAAGGAGTATTGGAATTGAGGGTTTTGGATAAACTGTGAAGAATAACAAGGAGGAGTAGGGGTGGAGGAGGAGGCAGTGGATAGGTGAGGAGTGGCGTTTGTGGTGGTGGCAGAGGTTAGACAAGCAGCGGAGGAAGATGGGTAAAGGAGAGGTTTTGGGGTTATGGTGGTAAGGAGACCGACGATTTTGGTTTCAAGTTTGGAAGATGTTTTGTTGGTGGAAAGGAATGTCGATCTTCTGTGTTGGTGAAGAGAGTGTTGGTTGTGGTGGCAGAAGAGCCTTGAGGCCAAAGGAGCTCGATGGTGAAGAGGATTTTGGGAGGAAATGGGTCTAGCTTTCTCTGTTGATTTCCTTTTCTACCATTGCCTTTGCCTGGTTGATTATTGATTTCAATTTCAATTTCTTGATTTTTATAATTTCAATTTCTCTGATGTTGATTTGGGGTGGTTCGGTCTTGTCGGTGATGACTGAAGTTGGTTGGTTCAGGATTGGTAGTGGTGTTGACTGTGTTGGTGGTGTCAATGATGACTACTGTTATGGGCTCTGGCGTCGGTGCAGTGGTGGTGAGGAGTGGTGATGACTATTGTGATGGGCTATTGTCGTGGTGAGAAGTGGTGTATTGATTGATGGATGAAAGAGATGAGAGATTAAATTATAAGAGTATTTGTGTCATTAAATTCTTAAAATTAGTAGGTCTCATATGCCATGTCAGAAAATTTGATTTGGCCTGTTATATTTGACTAACGCTGACAGGTCCAGGGATCGAAACAACAGGTCTAGGGATCGAAACAGAGAGTTTTGAAAACTGAAGAACCATGCGAGAGATATGGTCAAACCTGAGGGACCGTTGTAGATTTTGCCCTAATTTTTTTCTTGTGCTATGTGGGTTTTGCTTTGGTTTCATTAATCTTGATGAGTTTTATTTTTTGTGAAATGATTTCTCTTGAGATTTACTTGTTTGTGGTGTGTAATATTAGAAAATTTACAAATCTGAATGCCAAGGTTTTTTCCATTTGTTCTGTGTATTGATTTTTCTCTAGGAAGTAATTTTTTCTCATAATCGAATATATGAAATAAAAGATCTTTTATATTGAGCATCTGCAATAAAGGTACCGCCATTTGAACAAATTTTTCTGATGTTGTTTGCGAACGAACAAATGAACAAAGAGAAGCAAGTTGAAGTTTTCAACCAGATAAATAATGATTTATGTTATTTTTATTTTGTTTGAGTGATAATTCTTTATCTCTTTACCTTTTGATTTCTAATTCTTCTTGGATATTGTTTCTGATTAGTTAAATTTATAATATTTCTCTTAAACAACAATTTCTGCTTGATCTTTGATATTAAAAATCAAGTACCTATTATATTAATTTTTTTTTTTATATATATGATGGCCATGCCTTTGGCCATGGGGATTTAGAGCAGGATTTCCAATATTAACTATATTTCTCAATTATAAATTGTTGTAGTATTCCAACACCAGAGTTATCTTTGAAATGTGTAGATCAAATAGTAATTGTCAACAGTAGTGTCTAATGCATCCTATTCTCAGATATGTGGTTATACTTGAGACATAATTTCTTACTTCCAAAATTCTCTCCTTCTGCAGGTTAATTTTGTCCAATTATGCAATTGTTTTCTATACACTAGACTATCTGATTATATTTATCCAGGTATATACGTTTTAGTTTGATCCATTTTGTGTACTTTTCTTAAACTATGTTTGCTTATCAAAATTTATTTATACAAGATCAGAAGTAGTGATGTAGGTGTTGTGTTGAACTAAGAGTGGTTCACATTTTATTTTTTTTCTATGTTTTGATTAATGAATAAAACTTAGTGAGATTATCTTGAAGAAACAAAGCAAATTCAAGAATAATGTAGATGAAGAAAAGACGAGAAAACTATGTGTTGGAGAATTTTTTAATCGCCTTGATTTAGTTGAGAGAGAAGAGAAGAAACGACACAAGCGATTTAGAGTGGTTCAAAACCGTGCCTACGTCCACTACCTAAGTTCCTTACTTAGGATTTTCCAATCAACTATAATGATGATTGATTCCAACTCAATCTAACAAAATCAATACAATAAGGTTGATTTTCGGCTCATACCTCTAAAACCTAGCTCACAAGGTTGATTTCGGTTCACAACTCTAAGGCATAAACAAAGTTGATTTCTCTCAAGACTGTGAACCTCTAAATCCTTTACAACATTGTTTCTTAGGTTAACAACAATATTTTCCCACATTCAAATTGTTTACAAATGATCAACAATGATGGTAGAACTTTAGGATAAGAGATGAAGAACAAACTACCCACACTATGCTAATTTTGACCACTTTTGGGAGCTTTCAAAGATGATGAATCTAAGCTTGATAAACTAAGGAGCAAGTTCGCTAATTCTAAAGTTTGGAGTCCCTTTTCTAGAGTTTTAAAGGTGCTTGAAGTTGTTCTAACTGTTCAAGTAGTATAAGAACCCATTAAAAATCAATCATGAAGTTTTTGGGTGTTGTCAGACTCTGTTAGTCTACTACCAGGCTTTGTTGCACTTCTGTCCACTTGGGTAGTCAACTACTAGAATCCACCACACATAAGGACTTGCATCGCTTGAGCATCTATCCTCTCTTTCCAATCGGTGTTTGTGTACTCTTCTTCATTTTTTAAATAGCCATCTCAATTCCTAATGATATGGGGGCCAAGAGCAATTACCTTCCAAAGTTCTATGTCTTGCGCTTTGATGAATATAGTCATGAGATTATTCCATAGAGATTAGTTAGAGTCATTGAAGAGGGGTGGATGACTGAGGGAAGCTCCACGCTCAAATGCAGAGGAATGACCAAACTCCATGTTCTTCAATGCAGATATGGATTTTAATAGCTCAACTTTTCCAACATTTCTAATATATTTTCAAAGAACCATTTTGAAAAATTATCCTCCTTTCTCTTTGTTTAAAAATCACATTGAAATCTCTCCTTATTAATACGCACATAGAAATTCATTTTTATAATTTCTCTCTCCCTTTTTTACATCTATCTAAAAGGACCAAAAAATAAAAATAATTAAGCACTATTAAGAATAAAAACAATCAAAATTATAATCAACATCACACCAAATGAAATCCAAACATAATCAAGTAAAGAGGAATTCATCAAGCTAACAATAATACTTTCAAAATATAACACAAGTCAAAGTAATTTGTAGTCATGATAATGCAAAATAAACAAAGATATGTATGAGAAAAATTTTTGGCCTTGAATCTTGGAGAAACGTTTATGTTTGATTATTGCCGGAGGAAGGATCTTAGAGATGGGAAGGATGTGAGTTCAATCTTTGCAACATTTTTGCTAAGTCACTCATGGTCGATCCCAAAGAGGCCAATTGCCCACTCATGGTGTGCAATTGATCTTGCACATTGCTCCATCTAGCATTTTGGTCTTGAACATATTGGGAATATGAATTTTCCCAATTTTCCATTCTAGTGTTCATAGCCATATAATTTGCATTCAAAGATTCATAGCTAGAATGGTAAACGCCAAACCTATTTTCTTAATCTTGAAATATTTGATTTGTGGAGGCCATATATGTGGAGAAATCATAATATTCATCTTTCGATCCTTCTACTAGAATTGGCAAATAATGATAATCATGGTGGCCATGTCATCCAACCACCTAAATTACACAATATGAATGCATGTAACCTCTTCTAATATTCATCTTTCGATCCGTCTATTAGGATTGCTAAATAATGATAATCAAGTGGCCATGTCATCCAAGTAAAACATGTCATCCAACCACACCATTCAAACTGTAATATATATAAGCATTAAGCACAAAACCCATTCATTACAAAGCAAGAGTTCATTAGC
>CAODLS010163492.1:0-17917 GCA_948243855.1 Flueggea neowawraea | reverse complement strand
CTTTATCACTTCCAGGTTCTACTATCAAGGTCATCAACCTTGATAACTCAAGTGTCGAATATTCATTCATGGACATTTTATCAACCATATATGCACAGAAAATAAATGAATGATAAAACTAATGCCTCATATTTTTATTTCCAAAATAAAAGGTACATATACAATGAATTGGGGTTAGGGCTTACACTAACAGTTTTTGACTGCAGTATTTATGAAATACGTTTTGATTTTTAACGGTGGTGGGGCAAACCTCAACTAGTGTCGATGGTAGGGCAAACCTCAAGAGTTGAGATGAAGTCTTTGAGTCTAGGCGAATCCCACATCTTCAGGTTGAGTATAGGTCAATCACACACCGATAATATATAATTTTGAAGATAATAATATTAGTATTATGATGCCTACAAGGCAAAGTTTTGATTATAAGGTTTTGAGAAAAAACTATAAAGGTTTTGAGTTCTGTTTTTGAAACAGTTTGGTAACAGCTTTAAAAGAAAGGGTTTTTGGAAGTTTTGAAGTATTTTAATATGTTTTGTTTGAAACCTTTGTTAAAGAAAAATATTTTCGAAAGAATCTTGCTTGGGTTTTAAAACATTTGAGTTTTAGTTATTTTAAAAATATTCTAGAAAATAATGCCTACGTGGCAAAGTTTTGAACTCTGATAAGAGTTTTCGGTAAAAGGAATTTGGATTTTTTGAAATACTTAGTACAACCTAAAAGGGTTTTGTTTTGAAAGCTCCGATAAGATAAAACGGGTTTTGAAAGGTTTTGCTTTGAGTTTGGAAAGCATGGCAGCTTTAATAAGGTTTGGAAGATTCTTTAAAGATTCTGGTTTAGTTTTAGAAGGATTTCGTGCATGCTGTTTGCTTTGGTTGCAAACGATTTAGAAATGTTTTCGTGGAAACCATACTATGTATATGGTGTATACGTATGTATACCTATCATATACCGCATGTGTTAGTTTTCAAATGGTTTTCAAACCAATCTTTGTGAGGCACGTATGAGGCAATCTGGGGTGTTGTCTCTCACTCACAGGGTTTGACCCTTTTTCTTTGTTTGTTTTGTCCCTGTTATTATCATTTTGTAGGTAACTCTGGGGAATTATGTTCGTTGGCATTTGATGCTCAGTGAGAGATTCTGATGTTGCGGTCAGTGCCCTTTTGACCGGGCCTATTTGTATGATTTGTTAGATGTTCCACACCGGGTTCCAGTGGGATGTGTTTAGGTTTCTGTTATTGTTTCTGATATTTCAAATGTTTTAATTTGAAATAATTTTCGCACTTAATATTATATATGTTTTGTTTTTAATAAACAAATATTATATTTTATTTATTTTTCATATTTCTTTAAATATGATATTTGGGTAGAAGTTCTATACTATGGAGGCTTGTGCGGGATGTGCTGGGCTCCCATAGACGGTTCACCTCGTACACCGGTCACGGGTCCCGAGAATGGGTCGTGACAGTATTAATTCCAAAAAATACATTAAATCCTAAAAATGAAACACACGTTCAGAAAATATTCTTAAATCCATGCAAAACATTTTCTAAATAAAGAATACCTTCAATTTCAAAACAGAGGGGTTTATTACCAAAACCATAATAAATATTATAACATAATATTCATTTCAAAAAGAAACAATCAAAACTCCAAACAAAACATTTATTACAAAATGGAATAAATTCCAAAACAGATTTTCCACGAAAGCCAAATTTTAGGATTCTGATCCTTTAGAAATTCCAGATTTCATGCAAATGTTCTGACACAACAAAAACAATATTACTTTGGAAGACACAACCAATGTGTCTAAAACTGCCATTCCATTCACCTGAAAATCCAAGCTGAATGGCCCATTTAAGCTCCACTGGGTGCTAACTAACCTCGCTGACCCGGATATGAAGCTGAAACAATTATCAAAGCAGAATCAAAGATATAGTGCTGGTACTGTGGCGATACCATAATGCATGAAAATGCATATGCAAACTCGGACTCTCTCATAATTCTCTAATCCCCATTTTGAATGAAGATCCAACATAAATGTTGAAAATCAAACTCTGACTTAAAATTATATTTTAGTCCTCGAACTCTGAAAAATTACTATTTAGTCCCTAAAATATTCCCAATTTAATATTGAGTCACTAGTGCTCCAAAAATCATAACTAAGTCCTCAAAATTCTAAAAATATATAAGTTAATTCTCTAATATACTTAATCCAATTTCAGTCCCTAAAATACACAATATCACTTTCAGTCCCCGTGGAAAATTGCCAAAATAGTCCAACTTTCTGTTCAACCTATAAAAATCGATTTTGAACATCCACATTGATTATAATCGATCTCCTGAACATGGATCTACAACCCATTTCAACAAACAAACCCAAAATTATCACAAATTCTCAATTGAAAATTCGGATTTCTATGAACCCTAGAACAACCAATCTCAAATCTTCAAAACCCACAAAGATTTATGTTAATCTAAGTCCCTCCTACCTAGATACATCAAAACAAACTCAAATTTAACCAAAAGCTCAGTCAAAATCGACCAAAGAGTCACCCATGCTTAAGAACATACTCATTTGATACAAATGCTTAAATCCTCACAACCAAAGCTCATTTTAGGCTTATCTACCCTTAATCTATCCTAAACAAACAAAATCCAACTTTCTTTCCAACAAAAAATCATCAAAACTGACCCAACCCTACCAATTTAGCCAAAACCTTAAAACTTGAATTTTCACATGAAAAATGGATGAAAGAAGTGATTAGAGTTGAAATCTTACCTCAAGAAGTGTTAGGAGCCCAAAGAGAGGAAATGAGATTGGTTGAGAGACGAATTTTGGTGGTTTGGAAGAGTAAATGCCGAATGGGGGGTCGATTGAAGGGTTAAATAGACGAAGAGAAGTCCGGATGTACCGTTTCAATTTTTGCAAGGCTAATTCGAGTTATAGGTTCCCTAACTTGAGTTAAATTTTCCAAGAATCGACCCATGAAATATGGCTTACTCGAGTTATCCAACCATCGTATAACTCGAGTTACATTTCCTCTAACTCGAGTTGAACAACCCCCATATAACTGGAGATATCCAAACTCTAACTCGAATTATCCGTGGGTCAATTCAGCTAGAGTAACACAAAGTGTTTTCTCAAATAATTCATTATTCTCGAGACTCAACAACACCCAACCTTATCAAAATATCATTATTAAACACCTCCAAGCACTTAATCAATACCTCAATGGCTCAAAAATTTTCAATCTCAATGGCTCAAAATTTTTCCATGGCTTGAGTATTTACCTGCAAAGGATGCTGCCTTTTGTCTTCCATGTTATTTTTTTAGAAAGCAACTATTTGGAAAGCCTGAATCAAATACCCTCACAGCTACAAGATTTAGAAATTGGAGAAAGGTTAACAACAGACAGGACTGTGCATTTTTAGCTCATGTGGGAACAAAATCCTAATTCGTCACATAATATGGTTGTTCAATGTTATGAGGATTTGGGGAACTAGTCATGTCACATTGGAAAGGTTATCCAAAAGCAAACATCACAGCAGATTCAAAACAATCAATTACGATTAAAAGCTTCAATAGATGTTGTTCGATGGTTATGCTTTCAAGCCTGTGCTTTTCAATGTCACGAAGAACGTCCGAATTCAAAGAATCAAGGTAATTTTCTTGAAATGTTGAAACTTTTAGCATCATATAAGAAAGAAATTGATGATGTTGAGTTAGAAAATGCCCACAAAACGCTAAATATAAAATTTTGCATGTGTATGCTAGAAATGTGCAACTTGCTACTCGGGATGAGTTTGGTTGTGCTAAATTTTCCTTGATTGTTGATGAAGCTTATGATGAATCTAAGAAAGAGCATTGCTTACTAGGACAAAACCAATCGGTTCAGAGAAATTAGGGGACATTTTGGTCCAAAAAAGAATTGCATCAAATTAGCTCTTGGGTCGAAATGTTAAGGTTAGATTTGAACCTTATCTCTTAGACTTCATTATTTCTTAGATTTGGTTTTGCTTACTAAAAGTTGCAAATGTTTGTAGTATCGTGTAGTGTCACAATGGACATGTACTTTGTTTATCTTGGAAAATTAAGGTGGGCAATCAGAGTCCTATATGTAGAGATGAGCTCAAAAATATCAGATGCCTAATGTCATATCCCGCTTATTTTAGCCGGAATCTCTTAGTATTCCGAAATGATTTCGAGTTGGGATGTTGACTATTAAGTTTGGAATGAGTTTGAGGGTTGTGTTGCATGTGTTTTGCACGTTGGAAGTCATCTACGTGCTTAGTACAGGGTATTGTGCATGTAGTCGAGGCCTAAAACCTAACCGTGAAATTGCGTTGAGTGCAACGTACACTGGAGGTCATCTACGTGCACAATACTGAGTACTACGCACGTAGACGGGGATGAGTTGGCCAAGAGTATGCCTTGTTTGGACTGTGTGCGTTGTATGGGTTGTTGCGCACGTTGTTCATCATTTGGGTGTGACCCTTGAGCACGTTGAGGCCTTCTACGCACATAGCAGGGAGTGGAACGCACGTAGATTGTAGATCTGAATGAGGAGTTTCAGAAATGCCATCTATGTACATTGTGTGAGATGCTACCCACATAGAGCACGATTCTACGTACGCAGAACCCCTACTGCTCACGTAGATGTGTTCTTTCTGGGCAACTGTGCGTGAAACGCAACATGTCAGGCCGTGAGCCTATAAACACCCATACCTACCATTCCTTCGATCACAACTCATCTCAACCACTGGAGCACTTTCTCATTTACTTCTCTATGATTTTCTTTGTTTCTCCTTGCTTCTACAACGGTTCTAGAGGTAAGAATCATCTATTAATCTCTTCTTTTCTTTAATTTGCATTGCATTTGGGCATTATAGGGTTTCGACCAAACTTGGAATTTGGTTCGAATCTTTTCATTTCTGATGGAATACGAGTTAATGGAAGTTATATTATGGTCGTTTGAGACCAGTAGCTTGAAGTTTAAGCATCAATTTCGTGAGATTTGGTGTTTGAACTTAATGGGTTTCTCTACAACTAGGGTTTCGGGTTTTGCTAAATTTCTTGTCAAATTTGGTGTTGTTTCTGATGTATCCTGATAGATATGAGTTAGAACTTCACATATTTGAGCAGAGTTTAGAGATTTGACTAGTTATTTGGCATGGCTCTTGGAAGTCCGAGATTCATAATTGAGATTTAGAAAGATTTTGAGTTTGTTTGTGGATTTGGAGGATGAATCCATGTTCAGGAGATCGATTTGAGTTAGTGTGCATGTTCGTCTTGTTGGGGACTGAATGGAGCATGATCTTTGGCTCGAAAGTGATGGATTCACTTTCGTTTGTTTAGGCAACTTTGAGAGTTTGCATTGCATATCATGCATTTGGTATTACCACAATACCGCATTTGATATTAATGATGTTTGTATGTATACGGCTTCTTGTTCTTGCCAATGGGATCAGCCACCGATGAGTGAGACTTGACTGGTGTGACAGCTTGGATTGTCAGGTGAGCGAATAGCAGCTTCAGGCACATTGGTTGTGTCTCGAACTCTATTTACTAGTTTTTGATGTGTTGGATGATATATGAAAATGGATTAATCTAAGGATTGGCTATGAGATAAAACTGGTTATGTGCTTAATAATTAGTGTTAATTTTGGAAATGGATATATATGTATTATATATCTTTGCTACGATTTTAATGCTGGATTGCATGATATGGATTTAGTACTATATGTTAGTAAGTTTTGGTTTTCGATATGGGGACACCTGTGCTACGAGGTACGTAGCCTTTGGTATACCAATGTCTAATATAACCCACCTACCAGGGTTTTCGGTAGCCATATTACTCCGATCAAACACATGATTTGTTATTGATGGAGGCGGGTCCTCACCACTATGGCTAGTCCACACACTTCGTGATATATGGTAGACTCCATATCACGATTCTTTAGTCTCATATTGCTTGTATATGTTTTGACATGAAAATATGGATTTAAAATCTTAAATGATTTTATTACGCCCACGTGCATGTTGTTTGCCTTGGTTGCAAATGGTTTTGAAATGATTTTCGAAAGGCTATTATTGTATAGCGTGTGTGTATATTTATACTTATAAATACTGCTTGTGGTATTTGCAAACTGTTTTCAAAACAGACTCTGTGAGACACGTATGAGGCGCTATGGAGTGTTATTCCTCACTGGGTTTAACCCCCGTTTTGTTTTCGTTTTTGGATGATTCTATCTTCCAGGTGCACAGATTTTAGCTTCAGTGATCATTCCGCATCTCAGACACCCGTGAGGAGATATTTTGGTTAGTGATGCCTATTGTTCGGGCTTCTTTGATTTTATTAGAGCTTCATACCAGATTACTGTAGGGTGTTGGATTATATGTATACTCTGATATATTTATTGTATCTGGTTTTACCAGAGTATATTATATATACATTTTGGTATTTATTTATATATTGGTTTATATATAAATCTGTTTTAAATTAATAAATGTTTTTTCATAAATGTTTTGGAAATTAAATGATGGGTAACAATTCTGATTCTTTGGAAGGCTTGTGCGGGATGGGCCGGACTTTCATAGACAGTCTGCCTCGTACGCCAATCATGGTCCCGGGAATAGGTCGTGACACCTAATGTTGGAGAAACTAGTTGAATCAATCAAATTTCCTTGCAAATATCTTGATACATGGAGTTTCATCCATAATATAATTGTCACAACCCGTTTTTGGACCATGATCGACGTACGAAATGAACCGTCTGATGGAGCCCAGCTCATCTCATACAAGCCTCAAAGATTCAGAGATACTACCCGTTTAGTCATTTTAAAACATTTATTTAAAACATATAATAAAACAGGTTTATCATCTATCAAAATATATGTACATAAAAACATATGTAAGTATAAGTATACAAAATAAATATATAATAACTAAAAACAAAATCAAGGCAACCCAGTAACCCGACAACATTTCGGTGCGGAGCTCTATAAAAAATAAACGAAACTCGAACAAAAGGGCGTCACTAACCAAAAGATGCTTAACTGGTATCCAAGATGCGGTGTAGTTACCAAGGCCAAAAATCTATCAACCTGGAGAACAAAGATCAAAAGTAGACAAAAAGCAAAAATGGGGTTAGAACCGAGTGAGAAATAATACTCCAGATTATCTCATATGTGCCTCACAAAAACTGGTTTGAAAACGGTTTGAAAATATCGCATGCAAAATAACAAAATATCCATACATATGCACGCTACATAGGTAGTAGTGTCTCAAAATCATTTTGAAAATGATTTCATACAAAGCATACAACACGTAGGAAAATATCATAGTTAAATTCTAATTTTGAAACCAAATTCATAATATCAAAGATATGGGACCAAAGCAAATAGGCTGTGGACTGTGTCAACAACCAAAACAAAAGATAATCGTCGACTCTGCCATTGATCATTATCAAATCATATGTTTGGCGTCCCGAACACATGGCTACCGTCATCCTTGGTAGTTGGGATTTATCAAAGCATTGGTATACCAAAGGCTATGTACCCCATAACGTAGGTGTCTCGTATCAACACAAAACCATACTATATAAGTATGAAATCATAGGCATACAATTCAAAATTCAAAACAGAGGGAATATATATATATATATATATATATATATATTAATTTGCAAAAACAAAAGTGAATATTAATTCACATAATCCATTTATTATTTTAACCGATCCTCGGATTAGTCAATTTACAGAATAATGTGAACATAACAAAAAAGAATACAGTTTCGAGACACAGCTTATGTGTCTGAAGATGTCATTCACTCACCTGGATATCCTAGCTGACAATCCAATCAAGCGTCACTAGTCAGTGGTTGGTCGTGTTGGCACATGCAAGAAGCTGAAATAAATATCAAATATGAGGCATATCAGAGTCAAAGCAAAGTATGATGACGGTATTGTGGTTGTACCGAAATACGTGCACATGCATAACCAAATTCAAATAATCAAACGACACCCAAAAACCCATTACGGTCGAAGATCTCATGCTCTCGGCCCAAAAATCAGAATCTACATAAAATTATGATTTGGTCCCTGAACTTTTATAAAATTATATTTTAGTCTCTAGGCCCTCGTAAAATAATAAAATAGTCCTCAAAATTTCAAAATTTACAACTAGGTCTTTCAAATAGTCAGAATCCTCAAAAGAGTTCTCAAACTCTTAGAAATTACAAATCTGTACTTCATTACTCAAAATTACAAATCTAATAAAAAGTTTTTCCAAATTACAAATCTAAACCTCAAGTTTCTAAAATTACAAAACTAAACCTCAACATTCAGAAATTTCAAATCCAGACTCATCTTTCCAATTTTTTTCAAAAATAAAGGGTGGACAAAAGTTTATTCTTAAAACTACCAATCTCTAGATTTGACCATCAAAAATCGAAACCAATCACACACATTGGTCAATCTCAACCTGAGAAACATTAATCCATCAACAATTTCACCAAACAAACAACAAATTTACTTAAAATTGATCAAAAAGTCTAAACCCTAACCCACTTTAAGAACTCACCAAATCTCTTGTTTCAAGGCTTGATTCTTGTTAATCTAAGTCCCATTCAACTTATTCTAGCATCTTATAACAACCATTAACTCAGAATCATTCAAAAAATCCAAACCCTAGATGAATTCATTCAAAAACGGATTTCAAGAATCAAAGCATAAATATGATGTTTAATCCATGAAATAAACATAATCTTATCTTAGAAATTGGTTAGGGGTGATGGACGAACACTATGGAAGAATCTCAGTTGATTTGAGAGAGTTTTGAGTGAGAGGGGAGGTGTTAAATGAAAAATGTCGGGTTGTTGAGTGCTTTAAAATCGATCTGTACAAGGACAACGTACGTCGTGCCTATAGCCAACGTACGTCGTTGGGGTCAAAACCATATTCAGTCGCTTCTATTTTAAATACAACGTACATTGTGCCACCTTAACGTACGTTGAACATTAACAAAACGTACGACACGTTCCAATTTAACTTACGTTGATCATCCTGCATATTTCCAGATAACGCACGTTTTGCACCAAAGCCAACGTACGTCTTGACCCACACAGCCTTTATACTTGACGTCTCTTACACCCGAACTCGTTCCAAACCATCCCCACGATTCCTCAACTCCTAAAATCTCAAAAATACATTCGACAACCAAGGTCAAACATTAAATTATCATTTGAATTAAGTCAGAATAAGCGGGATATTATATACTTCTCCCCTTAAAAGAAATTCATCCTTGAATTTCAACGAAATTCAAATCAAATGCTAAAACCCTAAACCATTCATCCTTGAATTTCCACAAAAGTCAAATCAAAAGCTAAAACCCTAAACCTCAAATCGAATCATAACCCAAAATCTCAATATGTAGAAATGCAACAAAATGTAAAAGCATAGTGCAATATCAAAATACAAAGACAAAGAGCAGAAGTTACCAACCTATGAACCTGCAGAGTCGAACAAGTGTGGACATCTGCGCCGCATCTCATCATCGGCCTCCCAAGTGGCCTCCTCACGTAAATGATGTCTCCAAATCACTTTCACTGAGGTAATATCTTTGTTGCGAAGTCTCTTGACCTGTCAGTCAATAATTCTTACTGGAATCTCATCATAAGACAAGTCAGGTCGAACCTCGATAAACTGCGGTGCCAAAACATGTGAAGGATCAAGGACATACTTCCTTAGCAAAGATACATGGAACGCTGAGTGAACATAAGAAAATTGAGGAGGTAGCGCCAACTCATAAGCAATGGCCCCAACACGACTACTAATCTCAAATGGACCAATTTATCTCGGGCTCAACTTGCCCTTCTTCCCAAATCTCATAACACCCTTCATCGGTGATACTTTGAGAAATACATGGTCACCAACCTTAAACTCCAAATGTTTACGCTTGGGCAAAGTGTAACTCTTTTGACGACTATGAACGGTCTAAATTCGTTGCTGAATCAACCTACCTTTCTCAGTCGTCTCCAAAATAAGATAAGGCCTAAAGGTTCTCTCTATCCAGCCTCGGTCCAACAAAGAGGTGATTTGTATTTCCTACCGCATAAAGCCTCGTAAGGTTCCATCTCGATAATCGAATGGTATAAGTTATTATATGCAAACTCTACCAATGGCAAATGAGAATCCCAACTCCCACCAAAATCCACAGTGCACACTCTCAACATATCCTCCAGAGTCTGAATTGTGCGCTCGGATTGACCATCAATTTGTAGATGAAAAATAGTGCTAAAATCCAATCGAGTACCCAAACCTTCTTGCAGCTTACGCCAAAATTACGAAGTGAACTGAGGCCCTCTGTCAGCCAGTATGGAGACTAGCACACCATGCAAATAGACAATCTTGTCAATATACAACTTTGCTAGTCGTGTTGCTCCATAAGTAGTGTTGAAAGGTAGAAAATGTGCAGACTTGGTTAATCGATCCATGATAACCAAATGGAATCATACCCAGCAAGTGTCCTCGACAATCCGACTATAAAATCCATAGTGATGCAATTCCACTTCCACTTTGGCAAGGGCATCTGCTGTAATAAATCAGAAGGACACTGATGCTCAAACATAACCTGCTGATAGGTCAAACATTGGCTGAAAAATTCGGATATATCCTTCTTCATCCTCGTCCACCAGTAGGATTTTTGGAGATCCTAAAACATCTTAATGTATCCCGGGTGAACATAATATATAGAGTTATGACCTTTGGTCATAATCTCTTTGTGTAACCCACCTGAAGATGGTACACATAATCTCAAACCAAACCAAAGGACCCAGAATCATCAACACTAAAGCTCGTCACCTTGGACGACTTGAATTTCTCAATCAAGCTCTGGATCTCGACATAATCCTTTTGTGCTTTGCGGATCCGATCCAACAAAACAGGTATCGCCTCAACGTGACCCAACAATAACCCATCATCACGGAAGTAAAACTAAACTCCATCCTCAATCAATATCTACCACTCTGACACTGTCGATCGTCTCTCAGTGGCAATATGGTCTAAACTACCCATCGACTTCCTGCTCAAAGCGTCGGCGACTATGTTAGCTTTACCAGGATGATAAGATATAGCGCAATCCTAACCTTTAAGTAACTCTAGCCATTGCCTTTGCCTCAAATTTAGATTCCGCTGACCAAAGATATACTTCAAACTCTTATGGTCAATGAAGATCTCAAACATCTCTCCATAGAGATAGTGCCTCCAAATCTTAAGTGCAAAGACCATTGCCGCCAATTCCAAATCATGCGTCAAATAGTTTTGGTTGTGTCTCTTTAGTTGCCTTGATGCATAAGAGATTAACTTACCATGCTGCATTAATAAACAAACTAAGCCAACTCTCGAAGCATCACAGTACACTGCGAACCCTCCGGAACCTGACGGTAAGGTCAACACCGGTGCGCTGGCCAAACACTTCTTCAGTTTCAAAAAACTCTGCTCACACGAGTCAGACCATACCAAGTATGACGTCAAGCTCTCCCACGTTTAACAAGATTAGGTCGGCTACCGATTCATGTCCATTAATAGCAATCACGCAACCCTTCACCCCTGATTCAATTAGCATCTTAGCACCCAAACGTGAAGATACCTTTAACAATTTGTCTAACTGACACAATACCAATCACGTATGCTCAACAAAAGGAGGTGTAATAAATGAATGTGATGCACCAATATCAAATAATACATAAGCAAAAGTACTAGAGATAGATAACGTACTAGTCACCATTGCGTTGGAGGCCTATGCCTCATGGCAAGTCAAATGGTAGACGTGAGCCTGTCCATCTATAGCAGAACTACCTTGACCGGTCTGTCCATGACCACTACCCTGACCAATATGGATACGGCTCCTAGAACCTGTAGTGCCTCTACCTGCACCTCTGTCAACTCCGATGCTAATAGCGTTTTACCCCCAGCCACATACTACACTACCTATGAGCTTGCGCCATGCTTTACGGGACACTCAACCACCTTATGTCATGGCTGCCTACAGTTAAAATAGAGGCATGTTGCCCTACTACAAACCCCCGAATGTTTCTTCTTGTAAGTCTCGCAAAAAGAATACTGACATGTTGCACGTCCGGCTGGCTATGCTATACTATCACTCTCAAAACCTTATCCCTACCTTTGACCTCCAGAGAAATGTCTGTAAGTCTGCTCAAACTGGCTACTCTATCCTCGGCCCTGCTGGCCTCTAGACGTGCCATCAGTCTTCGTCCTTTTGGGCTCCCTAGGATGCCTTTCATCCTGATACTCCATCCCCCTCGTAGTCTCAGAAATCTACGATATGGTAGTCAAACCTAATGTAATACCCCGTCAGTTCTAACCGAAATCTGGTAGTATTTTGTACAGTCTTTGATGTAAATAAGGTTTCAAATCGTTAGTTTTGAGTGAGAATGCTTTGTAGGCTGAGTTGTGCGTGCAAGACAAGATGAAGGCCATCTACGTACGTTGGAAGAGATTCTACTTACGTAGACGAGTGTTCGAGTTGGACCGTGAAAGTTCCTATGGGAGTCAGTGTGCGTGGGTGATGTTTCTGCATGTGTTGAACATCGTTAAGACTTGGACCATAAGTGAATGAGGGGAACTAGGTGCGTTGGAGGAGGTTCTGTGTGCGTTGAGCATTTTTTGGATGTAAGCCATGACTAAGGGAAACCGTCTACGTGCATAGTGTATGTAGAGTGCACGTTGATTTCAAATGTAGGAGTAAAAGGTCATCAGATCTGCGATCTACATACGTTAAAGCTTCATCTACGCACGTAGACCTTGATCAACGTGTGTAGAAGGAGGCACAATGCACATAGGATTGTTTAGTTGGGCCATTTTTCACGCCACATAGCATTTCGGTGTCAAGGGATTATAAATACCCCCAACTAACGCATTCTCGGCATTTACCCCTTTAACCACCGAAATTACTTCAGAGATCAGTTCTCTTCCTGTCCCATTGCTCTTGCATCCATCATTTTTCTACCTTGAGGTAAGAAAAGTCTAATAATCCATCTCTTCTTCATTTTCTGTTCTGCATCATTCATCTAGAGTTTTTTTAAAAATGAGTGTTGAGTTCAAATCTGTTCATTCTGTGTTTAAAGGAGTTAAACATTGCTAGATTAAGGATGTTTAAGATTGAACTCACGAGATTTTAACTTCAGTTTTGGGAGATTTTGTGTTTGAATGAAATGAGTTTATTCTGAGCTAGGGATTCTGATTTTGGTGAGTTTCTTGTTGAGTCTAAAGTTGTTTCTGTTGTATAAGGTCAGGTCTGAGTTAGGAATGCTTTAATTTGAGTTGGACATTATGAATGTGCGAATCATTCATCATGGGTCCGCGAACTCGAATTTGAGGGTGAACAATCTTGATGATTTTGAGTTGGGTTATCTGAATAGGTGTTAGATTCATGACCATAAGGTCAATTATAGTTTGTGTATGTGATCGATCAGTTGGGTATTGATCAAATTGAGAGATTGTTATATTTTAGCATTCGACGCCATCGAGGCTTAGATGGTATTTGCATTGCATGCATACATTCGATACCGCCACAGTACCAGTACCCTGTTCTGATCAGTATGATGTGATTTATTTGTTTCAACTTCTTGTGCCTGTCAGCACAACCAGCCAAATACCAGTGGTGCTTGATTGGAGTTCATCTTGACCACCAGGTGAATGTGATAGCAGCTTCAGACACATAGGTTGTGTCTTTCAGAACTTATATGTTTTGCTGTGTTCAGACCATACCTGTAACTGGACTAATTAATAAGTGGAAATTATAAGAAACCAGATTATGTGTAATAAAGACATTCAATTATCAGTATGGATGTTAGTATATGTCCTTTATCAATATCCGTATTAGTTATCAATTGCATGTGCTTGCTATCAATATAAATTATATATAATATGTTGATTTGGGACACTCAGCTACGGAGAGGCGTATCCTATGGTATACCATTGGTCAGTTATATCCAGTTATCAGGTTAGGTGGTAACCCGTGTGTCTAGCACAAGCACACGAGATCAGTTATATCCAGTATATCGCATGTGGTATTTGCAAAATATTTTTAAAACGGTCTGTGTGGTGTACGTATGAGGCGATCTGGAGTGTCGCCCCTCACTGAGATTTCTCACCCCTTAATATTTTTCAGGTGCTATTTGACTCAACAACCATTTGACATTCAGATACTCAATGAGGCGTCAATGATTTGGTTAGTTGATGCCCTTTTGCTTTGGCTCTTTATTTTGATAGGGCTCCGAAACGAATGCTAGTGGGTTACTGGGTTGCATTTTGATTTTTGGACATTGATCTTACATGTATACGATTTGTATATATATATTCTTGAATTATCATTTATGAATATATATTTACATACATATTGTTGTAATCATTTTATACTCGCATGTATGTCAAATAATTTTCTGGGTAGTATATATGTTATTTGAGGCTTGTGCGAGATGGTCCAAGCCTCCGTTTCAGATCATTTTGTACGTCGGTCATTGTCCAAAAATGGGTCGTGACACTTAGAGTCGACACAACTCTAATAAAACAGGTTTATCATATATCAAAATATATTTATATAAAAATATATGTAAGTATAAGTATACAAAATAAATGTATAAATACTAAGAACAAAATCAATGCAACCCAGTAACTCGATAACATATCGATGCGAAGCTTTATAAAAAACAAATGAAGCCCGAACAAAAGGGCTTCACTAACCAAAAGAGGCGTCACTGGTATCCAAGATGTGGTGTAGTTGCCAATGCCAAAAATCTGTCAACCTGGAGAACAAAGATCAAAAGTATACAGAAAGAAAAAAAATAGGGTCAGAACCTAATGAAGAATAACACTCCAGATTACTTCATACGTGCCTTATAAAGACTATTTTGAAAACAGTTCGAAAATACCGCATGCAAGTATAACAAAATAAACATACATATACACACTACATAGGTAGTAGTGTCTCAAAACCATTTTGAAAACGATTTCATACAAAGCATACAACATGAAGGAAAAATATCATAGTTAAATTGTAATTTCAAAACCAAAGTCGTAATATCAAAGATATTAGACCAAAGCAAATAGGCTGTGGACTTCGCCAACAACCAGAACAAAAGATAATCGTGGACTCCTCCATTGATTATTATCAAATCATGCGTTTGGCATCCCGAACACATAGATATCGTAATCCCTGGTAGCTGAGATCTATCAAAGCATTGGTATACCAAAGGCTATGTACCCCATAGCGTATATGTCTTGTATCAAAACAAAACCATACTATATAAGTATGAAATCATATACATGCAATTCAGGATTCAAAACAGAGGGAATATATATATATATATAGATATATATAACCAATCATCGGATGAGTCAATTTACAGAATAGTGTGAACACAACAAAAAAGAATACAATTTCAAGACACAACCTATGTGTCTGAAGTTGTCATTCACTCATCTGGATGTCTTAGTTGACAATCCAATCAAGTGCCACTAGTCGGTGGTTAGTCGTGCTGGCACGTGTACGAAGCTGAAACAAATATCAGATACGAGGCATATCAGAGTCAAAGCAAAGTATGATGATGGTACTGTGGCTGTACCAAAATACGTGCACATACATATGCAAATTCAAATACTCAAACGACGCCCAAAAACCCATTACGGTCGAAGATCTCAAGCTTTCGACCCAAAAATCAAAATCTACATAAAATTACGATTTGGTCTCTGAACTTTTATAAAATTATATTTTAGTCCTTGCGTCCTCGTAAAAATACAAAATAGTCCTCAAAATTTTTAAAATTTACAATTAGGTCCTTCGAATAGTCAGAATCCTCAAAAGAACTCTCAAACTCTCAGAAATTATAAATCTATACTTAACTCCTCAAAATTACAAATCTAACCCAAAAGTTTTCAAAATTACAAATCTATAGCTCAAGTTTCTAAAATTACAAAACTAAACCTCAACATTCAGAAATTTCAAATCTGGACTCAACTTTTCAAAATTTTACAAAAATAAATCGTGGACAAAATTTTATTCTTAAAACTATCAAACTCTCGATTCGACCTTCAAAAATTGAAACCAATCACACACATTGGTCAATCTCAACTTCAGGAACATTAATCAATCAACAATTTCACCAAACAAACAAATTTACCTAAAATTGATCAAAATCGTCTAAACCCGAACCCACTTCAAGAACTCATAAAATATCTTGTTTCAAGGCTTGATTCTTATTAATCTAAGTCTCATTCAACTTATTCTAGCATCCTCTAACAACTATTAACTCAAAATCATGCAAAAAATCCGAACCCTAGATGAATTCGTTCAAAAACAAATTTTAAGAATCAAAGCATGAAAATGATGTTTAATCCACGAAATAGACGCAATCTTATCTCAGAAATTGGTTAGGGGTGATGGAAGAATACTGTTGAAGAATCACAGTTGAGTTGAGAGAGTTTTGAGTGAGAGGGGAGGTGTTAAATGAAAAATGTCGGGTTGTTGAGTGTTTTAAAGTCAATCTGTGCAGGGACAACATACGTCGTGCCTATAACCAACGTGCGTCATCGGGGTTGAAACCACATTCAATCACTTTTGTTTCAAATACAACGTACGTTGCGCCACCTCAACGTACATTGCACATCAACACAACGTAATCCATGTTCCAATTTAAAGTACGTTGATCATCCTGCAAATTTTCAGGTAACACACGTTTTGCATCAAATTCAATGTACGTATTGACCCCTACAACCTCTAAACTTGATGTTAGGGGTGTCAAAATGGGTCACGACACGCATAACACGCAAAATTAACTGGTTATGATTGGGTTTAAACTAGTTTGTGTCATAAATATGTTGATTTATTTATGACACGAATTAAACGGATCTTGTCGTGTCAACCCGCGAATTCGTTTATAAATTATATAATAATTAATATATATAATATATGTAAATAATATTGAGACAGTACAACGCTGTCAACAGTAAATACTTTAAGTCACTAACACAGTAACACCAATAGACACGTGGTTCCTTCCTTCACCCCCAAAATCAAAACCTAAACCTAATTTCAATTTTCAGCCGCCTCTCTCAACTCTCTCACGGTCTCACCGTCTCACTCAGACTCTGCCTCTACTCAGTCACTTCGCCGTCGCCGCTCTTACCCTCTCAGTCTCATAAGTCACAGCTTCGCTGCCTCTCTCTATCACCGTCGACGCTCTCTGTCCCATCGCTCTTTGTCTCTGTTGCTGCTTTCTAACACCGTCGACGGTCTACATTGTCTCTGTCTCTAAGCTTTCTTCAATCGCGACAAAAGGAGGTATGTTTCTTAGTTCTTACATTTGTTCTTACTTAGCTACGGTTTGGAAGAAATTTGGTGAAGAAAAAATAATCTAATTACGTTTCCTCAGCTTCAGACAAAATGTGAGTTTTCTTTGCTTACATTTTATTTCTTTTCTTTCGGCTGAGGTTGCTTCTTTTGTAAATGAAATGCAATCGGTGTTGTTGACTTACTGTGTTTGTGCAGTTTCAAAGATATGGCTAAGTGGGTGTTACCAACAGTGTTCAGTGTTCTTTAGATGAATTAATTAGGTATAGTACACTAACAAATTTGTCTAGATGTGATTTTTTTACAGGAGTGAGAATGGTTAAGATGAGTGAAATGAACAATTTAGATTGATTTAAGACTTTTGGGTTGGTTAAAATATTTTTTAAGGCGTATTTAAGATTAAATAGCCATTAAAATGATTCAACACATCTTGAAAGATTAAAAAAATACCAAAATTTCAATTTCAGTATGTAGGGGTTAATTGATCCTCTTTTTACAACTTTAGGGGTTTTGTCAACATTCAAAAAGTTTGGAGTGTTCATTGCCGGTTG
>CAODLS010163429.1:0-13707 GCA_948243855.1 Flueggea neowawraea | reverse complement strand
TAAGTTTACCACATATCTTTGCCAACTCATCATCAATATAGTTCTCACTCGTTTCTTCTGCTTTCATCTCTGCAGCATACCTACTAGCTCTAATCATCCTAACAGACTTTCCCCTTGCTGAAGCTTTAACAGGAGTTGCTGGTTTTGTATCTTGTTTTGAAGAAACCTGCTCTCTCTCTTTCCTAGCCGCTGACTCCTCCCTCCTACTCCAAGCATATTCCCTCAGCTCACGTTTCAATCCTTTCCGTGGGTCCTTTTGGAACAAAGAGCCACTACTATATATCCTTAAATGAAATGCATTCAATCGGGTTTCTCCATTCACTGTTGTCAATAGCGATGATTGCGAAACAGGAGGATAAGATGCTCGATAACCAGTCATTTTCTCTAACTCCTTAGTTTCAGATAATGGTAGTTCAGAAGCAACAGAGTTTGACGAAGAGCTCCCACTTGGCGAATCTGGCACTGAACTAACAGGAGAAGAGACAGATGCTGTGGATCCAAACGATCGCAATTTGAGAGACTCAATTTGAGTTTCATCAACCGAGAAAGGCCTAAAATGCGAGGGACGAGTGGCAACTGAATCTAAATCAACTTTCTCTCTAATTTCCATCCTATCAGATCTCGAACGCCATTGAACTTGAGAGTGCAAATCAACAGTTTCATCAAACTCACCCTCCACGTTCACAGAACCAGTGTCACCAAAATTTGGCTCATAAGAACTCCTTCTAGAACTACTAGAAGAACCAGCATTCAAGCTAGAACCAGACTCACTTCCATTACTAAATTGGAACTCACCAACAGAGCTTCCAGCCCCGGATTTCAAACTCCTAACAGGCAATCCTAATGGCTTATAACCAACTACCTCAACAGGTTTACCACTTTCATCAACTGCAAAATTAGGTTGAGACACAACAACCATTGATTCACCCTGAAAATACTGAGAATTCCAGGATTGAAACCCATTACTATCATCTTCCTCAGCTGACCTCTCAATTCCATTTTCAGACCCTACTGGCTGAGTTCCATTTTGTTCATTACAAAAGTCTCTAACTTTACCATCATCACTATAGCACTGAGAAGAAACCCAACTTGAATACAATTTTTTCTCATCAGACCCAGATGGGTTTTCATACCCATCTTCAAAAATCGGAGAAACACGAAAAATCCTAGACACAAAAGAAGATTGTGGATCATCAACAACAACATTACTGGACTGAACTTCATAGTCAACATCAACATTCCTACGACTAAACAAGCCATAAGATACAACAAGGCCAATGAAAAGCAAGTGAATAAGGTCCCAAAACTTGGTAAAGAAATTCTGGTTAATAAAGTTTGGAGCTTGAGAAGGGAAAAGTGGAATAGCAACAAGAAAAATCAAGACAACAAGAGACTTACACAAGACGTGGGAGAAAGACTTGGTTTTGACGGTGGGTTGGGGCTTGGAGGGGCTGATTGGATCTGCCATTGATGATGGTGAGGTGAGGTGAGGTTGAGTTGAGGGATTTGTGAAATAGAGAAGGAAGCAAGGTAGACTTTGAGAGGAAGAAAAATATGGCGTGGAGGAGGTCGAATTAAAAAATGTATTATTGTGACCGTTGTTTGAAATGTCCGAATTGTCCCTGCTGTGCTGTTTTCTTTGTCTGCGTTTTGTTACGGTAAGATTGTAAGAAATCGAAATCAAGAATAATGGCCGCATGAATACCCAATGAACGGGATTATTAGGTACCACGGTGGTATCAACCCATTTTTTTTAGCTCTTTGGATAAATAAGCAAAAAATGTATTTATGAGAGAAATTTTTAAATTAAAATATACATTAAGAAAATTGTATGATAAAAATTTTAAAAAATAATATTAAATTTATAATATATGAAAAAGTATTAAATATATTATCGGTAGATGACACCAGTGAAAATATTAAAAATTGAAAAATGTGAGATCGATACTGCTAGCTTGTAGGCAGACAACCACAGTTGATGGAGTAGGACGAGACCTTGATACTAGTGGCGGAGGTAAAAACTTCGATAAGATTGGCCGAGGTCTTTACCAATGAACGATACATGTCAAAATTATGAGAAAATTTAACGTTTATCTAAATTAATTTAGATTTTGATAAATACTATGCAGTTTTTCAAATATAAAAAAATGTAAGATAAAACAAATTAAATTTGACAAATGTCATTTTCGGGATGAGAAATTGATTTTTTGCTAAAAAAGATAAATTTCAAAGGAAAACAATCTGATCTTTTAGAATGTCTTTGATAGTCTCCAAATGTCTCCAAATCACAACTTTTATATAAAATTTGATTTAATAAATTTTTGACATAATATTTTTTAAAATTAAATACCTCCAAATTACAATTTTTAATATAATTTTTACAATTTTTTTTGATAATCTCTAAAATATATCCAAATCTCAATTTTTTATAGTATCCAAATGTCTCCAATTGTCACCAAATTTCAGTTTTTATATAATTTTTATATAATCTTCAATGTCTTCTAATGTCTCCGAATGTATCAAAATATCTTCCAATGTATGCTAATGAATGCAAATATCTCTAAATCAGTATTTAATGATAATTAATTTGTTTTACAAAATCAAGCATAGCTAACAAAATCAAAAAATTCACCTAAAACTAACATTAAAAATTCTATTCACAATAAACAACATTAAAATAGCTTTTTTTGGAATTTTTTTAAAATCCAGAGCCCTTAATGTAATTTCATAAAAATTGGACAGCAAGCAATAGCTAGGGTTTCGAAAACCCTAGTCGCCGCCTCTTCTTCTGATTCAAACACCACCACTCTCTGTTGTCACCTGCAGATTGGCGAAGACAGAGAAAGGAAAAACTGATGCGACAAAGAGGAGAATGAGGCAAGAGAAGATGAGAACCAGAAAGAGAGGACCAAGCGATGGACGAAGACGAACGAAGACATAGGTGAGATGAAATGAGATGAGAAGAATCATAGACGGGTCAAGCAAGGACCATAACAAAGAGGAGAGAAAAGAGATGACTGAGTAAAGGACGAAGATTGCGATGAGACGAGAGGAGAGAGACGAACCAGAGATAGACCAAGCGAGGACCAGAAAAGAGAGGAGAGAAAAGAGAGGACCGAGCGAGGGATGAAGAAGACAGCGAAAGCCGAATGGGGACTAGACGAGACAAGACGGGAGGAGAGCTGAGACTAGATGAGAAGACCATACGACAACAGAAGAGAGGCAGAGGGTGGCTATGGTTTAGGGAAAGTGAGAGGGAGGAGAGAACTAAGGGAGAAGAGACAATGGGGAAAGAGAGTTCAGAGTGTTGGTCGAGGGGAGGGAAAACTAAGCAAAATTTTGGCCTTAAATACCTGACAAATTTGACAATTTTGAAAACAAAATTTGAAAAATTAGCATATTACAAACTAGAACTTAAAAAACTGACATTCAAATAATTATGAAACTATGAGAGTTATTTGTCAAAATCTTAATTTTAATTATGATATTTGACATAATTAACTCCAAAATTATTTCAAAAAATTCACATAAAAAAGGTTTTGAATGAAAACTATTTTTCAAATTGAAGGGGCATTTCCATATACACCGAGGCTCACATCATATATTACAACTGCACATGACCACTTTTAAAATTTTGAGCGTGCGACCCACTAGTTAATATTATAGATTGATGGCCTTTGTTTATGTCTTGTTTAAATCTTGTTTAGGGTCTTTTTATTTTTCAAACTTGTTTGAAACTTCCTTAAAATCTATTTAGAATTTCTTCATTGTATAAAAAAATTAAAAAATATAAAACAAGACGTTTTGAATTTTTAAAAAGTATATTAAATGACATCAATAACATATATACAACATATAAATAAAAAAACTAACAACATATAAACAAAAACATCAACAACATATATACAATATATATACAAAAACTAACATATATTAACAACATATAAAATACAACATATAAACAAAATAAGATATAAAATATATTAACAATATATAAGCAAAAAAACTAACAACATATAAAAAAATAAGATATAAACAAAATATATTAACATGTAAATAATATATAAACAAAGCGACTTAAATTTGCAAATACAAAAAATATCAACAATGTACTAACAATATAAAATATCAATAATACATTAACAATATATAGAAAAACGCTAAAAATTAACACTGTGAATTTAAAAATTGACCACATGCGGATGAAAAAAGAAAGATATATTTTTTTTAAGATCCAAAAGTTGACCATTTGAAACAAATATTGCAAGGAATAATTCCATAACGCGTAATTACCACCAAATTAAACGATAAATCTCCTTGATGGGCCTGTAGAACATACATTGGTTTCGGGCTACTAGGACTTGGGTCTGAAGTGTCAAAACGGAATGTCGTTTGACCGTTTCCCCAAGCAAATATTCAGCGGTTCAATCTTCTTGGCGTGTGTTCGTGGGAGAAGTGAGAATGGCAGGAACAGAGGAGTTCGTAGAAGCTGATAATGCAGAGGCCATCATCACCAGAATCGAACACAAGTCTCGCAAGATTGAAAGCTTACTCAAACAGTACTCTATCTCTCGCTCAATTTTTGTTTCAGTGTTTTGAATCATACAATGCTAAAAAATATAAAATTTTGTACTATGGGTTCAATCCCAAAAATTGGGTCAGCTGAAATTTGGAAGGCTTGAAATGCTTAAACAGTGGAGGCCTTACTGTGATTGTGAATTTGTGGATGATCAGGGGTAAACCAGTAGAAGCACTGAAAACGGCGCTGGAGGGATCGCCGCCAAAGACTAAGGATGAGAGATGCAAGGTCAAAGATGTGGATGGGATGTTCTCTGCTTTGGACCCTGAGTACTACGATATTCTCATGAAGTAAGTGTTTTGTTTATTGCTACTCTATTTCTTAGTTATTGTTAATTTGTTAAATAAGTTTTCTGTGCTTTCATCATCCTCAGAAATGTATAGATCAAAGCTTCTATGTTGGGATTCAGGAATTAACCATGGCTTCTGGTTCAAATTGAGTTTTCTATCAATTTTCATGTTGTGTTGCAATTTTTTCTTTTTTTTTGAAGACGAAAGAAACTTGGAGTTGAGTTATTTGTGCTTTGGGTAGCTAATTATGTAGCAGAAGTAAAGATCGTCTTGCCATCATCTTAATTGTGTCTTTATTTGCATTCTCCTGTAGTCATAATTTAGCCTGATCGTCTCAGTATCATCTTGATAGGATTTAGCCTGATTGTTGAACAATTTTGCTCTTGCACCTTGTCGATAGAATTGGTGGTTTAAACAAATTGGCTCTATTGGAATAGGTTCTTGATGTAAAAGACTTTGATACTTGGATGATTTACTATTTTTGAAGTTATTTTTCTTGAGTTCTGATATTATTTAGAAGACTTTAACGTTCATGTTTCACTATTGACCACCAAGACTAGCATTGTAAAATTATGTTGCAGCATGAGTCATGAAATGTTTTCAAGATTAGTGTTGAATATAGATTATTTGCTGCTTTTTCTTTTTGCTCTTTCTATAGATGATAAATGGGATAACTATAATCTTTACCGCAATAATTTCATAAGAAAAGACAAGAGGAGCAAAAGCTGCACGAATGTAGATTTCCACCGCATGATATTTGTTCTGGTTTACATAGGGTTTTGCGTGCTTAAAAACATTTTATGAATCCTTAAGGTACTTGTATAGAGGTTTATCGACTGGAGATCGACCCACATGCGATCAATGTCTGCGGATACATGAGAAGTTAACAGAGAGAGCTGGATTAGGTTGCATACTGCGATGCCTTGCCGACATTGTCAATACTGTTTGAATGGTATTGTCCTTGTATGAAAAATCTGTAACCATGTACCCATGTTTTGCGAACAAAATTTTGTTATTATTCAAAATTATTTACTTACTGTCTGTCATTTCATTCATTATTGATTTGAGATGAATTTACTATTTGCTTTTCATTTGGCACTGGTGAATGTTCTCTTAGATCACAGTTTGAATGGAAGATGATGTTGCCAATACTGTTCAAAAAGTTGATGGAATGTAATAGCGGTTTCTGCAAGCAAAGCTGTTTATCTTTTTCGTTATTTGTGACATTTACGTGCTTTGTTGCTTAGATTTGGAGCTACTTAACTTCCTGACAAACCACCTAACCACCAATGATATCCGAAATGATCTATGAAACTGGTCAATTGGCAACTAGCAATTGGAAGTTTGAGTCTTTGAGACAGTGTAGCCTCTGAAGAATTTGTGTAATGTCGTACATTTAATCAAATGAACACAATAAGTGGAGTTCGATCAATTTTCGTGGTGGTTAATCGACTAGACACAATTGTTAAAATAGATTATTTAGACCTCATTTGGTCCATTTTAATAAACTTTTAGAAATATACGCATTTTAGGCAATACACTTTTCAGAATGCAATTTGAAATGGATAGATATAGTTATTCAAATCTAACTCATTTATGGTTCTTATTCTTCTACCCGGATCAATCGGAGGTCGAAATTAGAAATCTTATGATATTTTGAAGAAATGGCATTTGAAGTACCGTAAACATTTTAAAGAAGAAGAAAGAAAAAGATATCATTGACTTGGTATCTAGTCCTCTAGGAATCAAAACACAAGTTACCAATCAAGACAGAATCATAAATGAAATCAATAGGTTAACCATGGATCAACTTGGTTTTCTCAGCTACCCTGTTACCATATATTAAAGGCAAGACCACCTGACCTGACTGCAAATACAGGTGAATTAGACTATACAAGAGAACTCATTTTTAAGAATATAGGTTAGGTGTTCCTTTCTATGGGATCTCAGATGAGTATAGGTTAGGTGTTCCTTTCTATGGGATCCCTGGTTGATTCCATCTTCAGTCCAACTATTCCTTTCCATGTCGCAGATCCACAAGGCAGAATTTTAAAGAATAAGCTCAACAGGTTCAGTTAACACATTGAGGTGTAGGAACCATGGATACTGGCCATGGAAAATGCCGGGATACTTCAAAGGTTTGTGCTTTTTGCCTTTTGGACTCAGTTTAATGGCTTTACCCTTGTAGTTACATTAAGGGATGGTTCATTTGAAGCTTTGGGGCATTCACATTAGAATGGTTGTGTGGACAATAGTTCAGTTTGAAGAGTCTTTGTCATTCAGCGTGCTTCTGACATTTGTTTGATTTATGTTTTCTTCTGCTTAAATTGAATATCAGAAGGACTCTTGGAAGACACTGTTGGTTTTGGCTTATCAAAGCCTTGGAGTGGTACATGGTGATCTTAGTATCTCTCCCCTTTATGTTTACAAGAGCACATTTGCAGAGGAGCGGAAACCAACGGAGAGATTTTTGGTGTTATGTCATTTGTTTTCTGGACTCTCACGTTGGTTCCTCTGTTCAATTATGTCTTTGTTGTCCTCCGAGCCGATGATAATGGGGAGGGTAAGTTCCTGAACAATTTTACAATGCATATGGCAACTGATCATCCAGTTGAATCCTTTATAATGCTTGCTTTTATAAGTGGCACTTTTGCATTGTATTCATTGATTTGCCGGCATGCAAAAGTTAGCCTTCTGCCAAATAGGCAAGTTGCGGATGAATCACTCTCCACTTATAAACTGGAGCACCCCCCTGAAAAGAAGAACAGCTCCGTGATCAAAACTTACCTTGAGAAGCACAAGGGCTTTCACACTGCTTTGCTGATAGTAGTTCTCCTCGGCACTTGTATGGTAATTGGAGACGGGCTGCTTACTCCTGCAATTTCTGGTAATTTCTTACAAGTATACTAGATTGATTTGCTTAATTTTGTTCTCAAATTTTCTTTTTAATTTCATATCTATTTTATCTCAAAATTTATGGCGGTATATATGTTTTCTCTCTGTAGTTTTTTCTGCAGTTTCTGGCGTGGAGTTATCCATGTCTAAGGAACATCATCAATTTAAGCTTCTAAAAACATTCATATTTAATGAAATTATTATTTTAATGATGTCAGTAGAAGCATGTAAATTGGATGAATGCTGAATAACAGACTTCCATTGCATGGCCAGTGAATTATTGGTGGAGAAAACATGTTGCTATATGTGTTTATTATTTTTAATAAAAGTGGACCTGTAGTCCAGGACCTCAATTGATGATGCTCTTTCTGCATAATACAGAGACCTCTCAAATGTGTGATTAGAGTTGAATTTTACATTTTTGTCTTTGAAGGATGAAGATCTGTAACTCTGCAAATCTATTCTAGTTTCTGAGCGAGCATATTGCAGTGCTAATTGGCCTTACCCTGACCCTCACGTTTCATATCCCGATTACATTTTATATCATAACGAGTAGGATGAGGCTGTACAGATGGCATTCTAAAATTGATACTTTCTAGTAGTCACGTTGGATGCATACTTTCTATCATCTTCCTTATTATTCAAAAATGTGAAAAGGATTTCATGCTTTAGAGAAAAAAAGGAAAGCATAAAGAAAAATCTTATGCATGTAGCGTGTAGATTAATTTACCATCGAGGCGGAAGTAACTTAATGTAATCAGGTATATGAATTTGCATCCTAAACGAGCTTAACTATTTCCGTTTTATAGGATCAGTAATATTTAAAATTTTCTTTCTAGTATATGACCGGTAGTGTGGTAGTTTTTTCCCCCAGGTCATATCAATTTGCTGATTCTCTTCCATTTGCAGATGCTGTGGTTCCATTTGCTGATTCCCTTCCTGGGTTCGATCGTATCCTTGTCTTTGTGTCTGTAAAATCAGTGCCTGTTCCTCATGTGCCCCCTCAGGAGAGATATCTTGTTGGCCGTGTGGGTCCTTCCAGTCATCGGTCTTACAGATGCATTGTTCGTTATGGATACAGTGATGTGCACCAGGATGTTGATTCTTTTGAATTAGAGCTTGTTGCTACGCTGGCAGATTTCAACAGATATGATTGGAATCGAGCTTACAGAAGGAACTCGGGTGCCGATAATGATGTCTCTCGCTCCAACGCATCATCAAGTGAATATAGATTAGTGGTGATTGGAACTGTGTCATTATCGGACAATCCTGATTATGAGTTGGAGAACAGTGTGCAGCCAGCAAGTGCATCTTGTGGGTGCCAGAAATGTAGAGTGTATAAACAACGTCATTCAACTGTAGAGAGTATAAACAACGTCATTGAAATGGAACCTGTTGGGGTGGCAGAAAGAAGAGTACAGTTCGCCATTGATGACGAGTCTGACGCCAACCCACAAGATTACGTGAACTTGCAACTGCAAGAAGAGCTAGAAGATTTGTTATCAGCTCAACAAGCAACAACTGCATCTATACTGGGGCATTCGCATGTTCGAGCAAAACAAGGATCCTCACTCCTGAAAAGAGTGGCCATAAACTTTGGCCATAATTTCCTGAGGAGGAACTGCAGGGGGGCAGATGTGGCACTGAAAGTACCACCAGTGTCTCTTTCAGAGGTTGGCATGGTTTGTGTTGTGTGAATTCACTTGTAAGTAACTTTTTCTGCTTTCCCTAGATGGAAATCAGAAGTTAAGCAAGGATAGGATTTGTGTAGATTGAGGTTCAGAGCTCTGCACTTGTCACTTTCACAGAACTGTTATTTCCCTCCAAAAGTTGGGGTTTCACAGAACTTGTGCAACAATAGACTCAACAAGACCTCAAACTTCAGAGTTTCAGCTAAATCAGAGAGTGGTAGCAAGGAAGAAGAAAAGAAGAGCAAGCAATCTTTGTTTAGCAGTGTAACTGGAGCTCTCGATTTCTCCCAAGTTTGGTCGGTGAAAGATGCTTAACTACTCGAAGAAGCCAGAGAACGAACCAAGGCTGGTGGTAGGATGAGCAGGGAACAGCTACTTTGACACTTTCCACTCTGGTGTCTTCTATGCAATTGCACTACGTATGAGAAGCAGAAAAGGTCTGTACTGGCACCATGTAGTGACTAAAATATTTTCTCTTCGGATGCAGTATGGTGCTCTTAAAAGGAGGCACTTACAAAGATTTCTTCAATCCTATATGTTTGATGGTAGGTTTCTATTCACTTATGAGTTTATTTCTTCTTTAGTTTTGATTTATATGATGCTTCTTGATTGAACTCTTAATCCTTTAAAGTTGGAAATTAATGGAATTGTAATTCTGGGGTGATTTGACGTTGAAAACAGTGGATGGACAGTATGTGGAAGAAGGATGGGTTGACAAAACTTGCAAGGTGTGCAAGAAAGACACAAGAGGAGAGCCAAGACAAGTTGACAAGTTTGGAAGATAAGTTCATGTTGCCTGTATGGAAAAGGCTAATTCTGGGAATTTTTTCACCAGACTTTTCTCAAGATGAAGGCACAGCTATTCCATTGAAATTTCCTTGAAATTGTCAGTGACACTCGATATTGATACAAATATGTATCAGCTCCCCTTTTGCTCATTATAGAAACCAGGAATGAGAATGCTTGGTCATTCTTGGCTCATTATAGAAACCAGGAATGAGAATTTTCCCCTTGTGGAAAATTCTTGACTACACTTGAGTTATACACCAAACCAATCAGAAAATAACATGCAGATAATTGGATTCATTCTAGTACATGTTCCAAAGAAAATGTCATTTTCTGATTTGGTTGGTGTATAATTTTGGTCATACACCAAGTCTAGCTAAGAATTTTCCTTTCTTTTCCTTTTTGTCATTTACACTGGTTGTATTAGTTCCATAGAATTAGTCTCTCCAATACATAAAATCTGTGAAGTTTTTCTTTTCAACTCACTTTATTTGCTCCCTCTTAGAATCAAATTAACTAGGTCATAAAATTGAAGTTGACTCTAGTACTTATAAGTTATAAATCTATTTCGCAACGCATCAAATTCTATAGTTCATGGCTTTTTTTAAGTACTAGTTTTTGTACATGTGTATTGTACGTGATTTTTGTTTTTACATGATATTTGACTAATATTTTTTAACACGTAAATTTTAATTATATATATAAAAAATGCAAAATAGAAAATAAAAAATATTGATTTTTCAGTATGTTAGAAAAGTATAAATTGATATGAACATTTTTTTAACTAGTTTTTGTTGCACATGCTTTGCGCATAAGTTTTATAAAAAAATAAAATATATATTTAATATAAAATTAAATTAATAAACATAAATAGATTATATATTAAAATGAAATGAGGTAAATTTATTTAAAAGACAAATTCCACTACTCGACACTTGTCATTAGAATAATATTTGTACCATGAACCGCTAATACAATAAATGAAGGATGTTTAACTACACAGATTTAACCCTTACTTTTAGAAAGTAAAACTATAATTATTAGATTTATACGATTAGGAAGTTGTAATATTTTATAAATATCATGTACAAATACAAGATATACCATGAGGAAAAAAGAATTATATAAAAAATACGTATTTTGTGATTCGTACAATTTAGCTCTATTTCTCAATAATAAAAAAAATACTATTATTCCAGATCTTAAATGTTCATATATAAAATTTTATATAAGCGAAATAAGATAATGTATTATTAATTTGTAAATAAGTTGCAGTGTCTTGAGTGCTTGTGTCTAGTTTTTCTAGTCCGACCAACACCATGTCCTGCAAACAACAAATTCTAATTCCGACGAAGAAAATATAAATAAATTGGAACAACTTTCTTGAAAAAGAAAAAAAAAACACTAATTCATTCTTTCTGATTAATTGAACTCTCGAAGTCAACTCTCAATAAATTTTTTATCCCTATTTGAAAAAATCAAATTTACATATTCACAATTTTACTCGTAACTAAACTGAATAATACGATATTTTGTCAGTAAAACTATTGTCGCTAAAAAAAATACTCTATTATTTCCTCACGATAATGTACTCAAAAATCATTGGACTACAGTCTTAGACTAAGTCTCTGCTGTATTTTTTCCTATTTTTGCTGGAATTTTAAAGTCAATATGTTTAAATAACATTTGATCAAAATATTTCGGATCAGAAAACTTTTGCACTTTTTGAGTCCTTAGCTCCATATTCTTAATTTCATTGAACATAACTAATCTTTTGATTAAAAAACAAAAATCAGCACGACTAATCTTAAACCACGAACTTAAATTTTTTGTTGTGTAGATATAGTGAATTTAAAATATATATATAGAGAGAGAGAGAGAGGTGTTCAATTCTTGAGTCTCACGCTTTCAATTTAAAAAAAAAAACAAAATGGTGTGCAATACATTTTCCACACGTGTGACGTGGGTGATTTTGTTAACGGTTTTTGTCGTTAGCAGTAGAAACACTGCACGCGTTTCCTTCTTATTCCTGGTTCGCAAATCGAATCACACTCCCACTACTCACTACTCTTACTAAAGATGGGATTCAAATTTTTTGGTGCAGTTCTCAACTTCTTCACTCTTCCCTCCAAATCCTTGGCGAGGAAGATGGGGTCCGAATCATTGTTAGTCATACGCGATGCTTCGTTGAAATCCCCTCAACTCCATCTGCCTTCCGAGGCGTTTGAGAATGTGACCGGCTCTGGTGCCATATGCCATCAATGGAGTCGGACAAGTCTTTTTCAATGCCACCACTATCTTTTGATTGTAACAACTATCAAGTGTGAGCTGCAAAATGACAGTTTATCTTGAAGCTTTGGATCTTTGGGAATCAGTAGAAGATGAGTTTCCGGAGATGCCTGACAATCCAACGGTTGCCCAACTCAAAAGCTACAAAGAGAAAAGAACAAGACATGCAAAAGCAAAGTCATGCTTGTATTCTATAGTTTCAGGCTCAATATTCACAAGGATAATGAATTTAGAATCTACAAATGATATCTGGTAATATCTCAAGACAAAATATAAGGGCAATGAGAGAACAAAAAATATGCAAGATCTCAATTTGATTAGGGAGTTCGAGATGTTGAAGATGAACGAGAAGGACACTATCAAAGAATATTTTGACAACTGCTCAACATTGCAAATAAGGTAAGACTACTTGGTAAGGATTTTCTAGACGAGAAAATTGTTCAAAAAATTTTGATTACACTATCTGAAAAATATGAAGCTAAAATCTCTTCATTAGAAGAGACAAAAGATCTATCAAGTATTTCTTTGGTAGAATTAGTTAATGCACTACAGGCACAAGAGCAAAGATGGCTTATGAGGGAAGAAGGTTCCACTGAAGGAGCTTTTAGAGCCGAAGACAACAAGAATGGAAAACATCAAACATGCCTGTATTGTAAAAAGACAAATCATTCACAGACCAAATGTTGGTGGAGGCCAGATACTAAATGTGAAAAGTGCGGCCAAATAGGACATATTGCAAAAATTTGCAAGTAGCAAAAACAAGAAGTTAAGGCCAACAGTGCAATGGATCAATTTAAGGAGGAGGAGTTGTTCTAATTGAAATGTTTGACCATTAAAGCCAAGGAGGAGTGTTAAAAAAAACATGTTTTATGTCACATCCTCAACCTCATTGCATATATCACTGCTCATATTCATGATAGCTCATTATATGCATTTACATATATTGGCATTATTTGCAAATATTACATTGAAAAAGAGATAATGAAATCAAAAGGATGCTAATAAAAATAGTACGATTAGAGTATTAAACAGTAGGTCGATAATGCATATAAATACGATAAGTGCTATTACAAGTACAATGGGATCATAATATAATTTTTGTAAAATTTTATTAAATAGATTAAAAGCAAAGGTTTAAGGATTTAAATGATAGAAGATGTTACATGAAGGAGTTGAC
>CAODLS010163386.1:0-10771 GCA_948243855.1 Flueggea neowawraea | reverse complement strand
CAGATTAGATACGTCTTCCACGAGCCAAGCTAAGAGCCAGCAATGATGATCTTCGCTTCGAGAATGCCGAGCTATGACAGTGCGTGGACGAGTTGCAGTCCCAGATCTTGCAGGTGCATTAGGATAATTTGCATATGCGTTCTGAAAATGACACTTTCCAAAGGCAGATGGAGGCCTTCATGGCACAAATATATTCTACGCCGAGCTTTATTTCTTTTGCAACACCACACTCATCAGTGCCTGATGAGCACACCACTTAGATAGATCATCACATACTATATTTTGGATATAATAGCCCAAAAATATTTTGGAGCTTGTCGACATTTAATATTTTCGATATATTTTAGAGCTTGTTGACATTTTATATTTTGAATATATTTGATATTTAAATCATATATTAAATATTTTGAATATATATTTTCTAATTAAATTAAAAATAAAAAATATTTAATTGGTCGCAGTTTTTGCGACCAATTTTGTCGTAAAAATTGCGACGGATTGGTGTAGTGTTTGCCTCCTATTTGGTCGCAAAAATTGCGACGGATTAGTTGCAGTGTTTGTGACCAAATTTGTCGCAAAAATTGCGACAAAATCGTCGCAACAGTGTGGGCTGACCTTGACCCATTGCGACAAAAAGTTTATCGGTTGCAATTACAAAAAAAAAATTGCGACATCCTTTTTTGTGACGACCATTTGTGACGAATGTTAGTCGCAAGAGTAGTTTGCGACAAATTTGCATTTTTTTGGACATATTACCTCCGTCGCAAAAACTTCTTTTTCTTGTGGTGAACGATATTTTTACTCAAAACAAGGGTGATATTAATGGCAAAGCAACTGCTCCTAAACATAGTATCTTTTTTTCTTTTTTTTTTTGAAAAAGTTAGGGGGCATTTACAAAGACCCGCCCACACATAAATATAAGCGTACAACCCAAATATTTAGGAATCGCTTGATTCAATTTTTTAGAAATTTAATTTTTAAAAAATATTTTTTTAAGAAATAACTTACAAATGTGTTTGGTTGGCATGTTGAATTGTTGAAAACTATAACTTATTGTGTTTGGTTCAAAACTATACTTATCAGAAAGTTAATTATAAAAGTCAATGATACTCTTATTTAATAATTAATAATATAAAAAAAATTAAAGAAAAAATATTTATTTTTATTACATAACATATTTTTTTATGAGAAATAAAACTACAGTTATTTTTTTCACACAATTCTATAATGAAGACTATTTTTGAAATGCAGAAATTTTTTGTTGGATGGGTTTTGATGAGAGTTGTTGGGAAACTTTTGATGAGAAATGATTTGTTTGAGATGTTGTAAATGCTCAGTTTTCCCTTTAATCAAAACATGTATTCTATTTTGATAAATTGAGTTTGCTTGGAGCATATTTAATTCTCTTGTTCTTGGTTGTTCTAAAAACGGGAAAAGAAGTTTGCTAGAGTTATGTTTGAATAAAATGTCAGCATGGTTTACTTTACAGGGATTAATGAGATTTACAATAGGAGTTCCTAATATAACCATGTGGTTTATGTCAGTAATGATTAAAAATGAAGTTTTGATTAAACAACCATCAGTTGAAATGTTGGCATCACATTTATTTTTATATGAAGTTTTGAATTATTTGCAGCAGAAAGACTTTCAAGAGTTGGAAATTGAAAATGTTTTAGAACAATTCCTTCCTTGATACAGTTTAAATATGTACCGGTGTCAAAAAGAGCAACTGCATTCATTTCAAAATCGTCTGCAAAAAAAAGTTTGATTTTAACTACATATTTTTTGGAAGTAATTTCTTTTAAAAGACACAGAAAATCTTCAGGAATAGGTTGTTGTGGATTTGAAGTGTTTTGGAAATGATCTCCTAGTGTCGAAGAGCTCTCTTCATCGTCCATGTCTGAAGCTTTTGATAAAAGAAGTTGAATATTGTCGTTGTGTTGGTCTTGTTTTTCTTTAAGCTGCTTAAGCTCAATTTTGACAGCCTTTATTTCTTTTTGGAGATCCTGAATGGAAGGAGTTATTACTTTGGATTTTTCATGTTTTTTGAGCATATCAGTAAGATTATAGGAATTTGGTTTTAGAGAAGGAAGGACATGTGGTTGTTTTTGTGGATGTGCTTCCTCTTGCAAAGATTGACAAAGTTTTTCAAGATATTGTTTCTGTTTGATAGGATCTTCAATTTGTTGAATAACATCTAGAGTAAATTTTTGATCTTTGTAAAGGACATTGAATTGGTTGGATACAGATTTGTCTGAAGAAGTTGTGGAAGCAGCTAATTCATCGATTTGGAGACCTTCTTCCTCTGAATCGGTAGATGATGGGTTACTAGAATCAGAAGAGTCAATGAGAAGGGCTTGGATTTTTTGAATAGTTTCTTCTTCTAATTGTAGTTCTCTAATTTGTCCGTTGAGACAACAATATTTTTCTGTGTGTCCTTTTCGACCTCATTTGTAACAAGTAAGATCTTTGAAAGATTTTTTGGTATTGGATTTAGATTTAGGTTTGGGTTTTGAGGACCTAGAATATCTGGGTTTGGGTTTTTGGTAATATTTTTCTTTGTTGTAGTTAGGCTTGGAAATGGTCTTTGGTTTTTTATGGGTTTTAGTTTTCTTTGATGGAGGTTTGGTACATTATTTGCAACAATCTTTTGACATGTCAAATATACTGCAGAAAGCTCCTAACTGGGTTCCTGTTTTGGACATTTCTTTTTAAAGTTTTCTATGGAATTCTAAATCGCGACAAGCCTTCAATCCTTCTTGCTGAGTGAAACTGATGAGTTGTCTGTAAGTGAAATTGGAATAAGGAATTTGATCACTATATTGTTCTCGAATATGAGTTTTGACCTTTTCACTGATTATGGAAGAACGACCAACAATGAATTTTTCTTTCCAAAAGGGTTGGTTTGAATCTTCTCGTAACATGACTCTAGTGAGAAACTAATTTTTATACCATTGGAAATCACTGAGCCTTTTACATTTAAGGTTGGAAAGAAATTCGGTATTTTTGTCTTTGATATGAGAAGGATCACCAACAAAATGGAGTGATACTGTAAGTATAAGGGTTGAAACAACATCTGAGATTGGAATATTTGTTTCATCTAGTATAGGAATACCTTCTTCATCTATTTGGATTGCTTCAAGAATGTTGGTTTGTTCGTCAAGGCTAAGATGAAAGTCTCACCAGCCTTTTAGTTGACCAGAGAATCTTGCCATAAGGAATTCAACTATAGCATGGTCAGAAGTTCCTATTTGAGTTTTGTACGCATTGGCAGCCATTATCATTTGTTGAAGAAGGTTGAGGATTTGATATTCATACATGCCATGGATATTCCACTCATAAAGAGGAGCTTATTTGTATTTAGATTGGACAAGCTTATGAGCCTTAAATCCATATCGCTATTTTTAGGGATCATGGCCCTTAAAGAGGAAGGTGTCTAACGGAGCCTGGCAATTTCTTAATTAGATTCATTTGGTGGTGTTGAATGATTTGGAATGTCAGAGAAGACATTGATATTTGAACGTTGTGGCGTATCTTGAGCAATATGATTGTTTGAGGAAGAAGTTAGTGTTTCAGATCTGTGCCGGTTTAAAGGTGCAGGTGTTTCTTCAAGCAAAGGGCGATATGAGGCAGAAAGTTCAAGACGACTGAGTTGGTCTTGGATAGCCTTTAGAAATTCATGTTTGTCCATTTAGAGTTTTTCTTGGCTTGCTTTGGATATTTGAAATGGTTTAAAAATAGGAAGTTTTTTGGTTTCAAGGAGTTTAGATGTAGGATTTGGATCAGAGACAGAAGTATTTTGGGTTTGCGTTTGTTTTTGTATTTTAGTAAGTGTTGTTCAATGGTATTAAGGTGGCAAATTGTAAAATTATTTTGAGAAATGATATTTTTGATATTAGCTAAATCATTTTCTTTTGGAATTTTATTTGGTTGTAAGTCTAACGGTTGATCTCCAACTTGAATAGTAATATTTCGGAGAGAGGGATGGTCAGTTTGGATGGTATTACCATCACTTAATTACCAAATTTTTTGCTTCTTCCTTATAGTGATAGGATTAACACTACTTAAAAACGGATATGTAATGTTGTTATATGCTGCATAGAATAACTCAAACCAATCAAAAAAGAGGATTTGAATTCTATGCTCAGAAACGAAATCATAAAATTCCTTTTGTATGTTTTGTCCATTATCAAGAAAATGTTTGAAAAACCATATTCTTTTTGTTTATTATGATTAGCGTAAAAATCATTTTTGAAAAATTCCTCATCAATTTGAAATTCATTTTCAAAGACATTTAGTTCATTTGCAATATTTTCAGTAACTGATGAAAAAGTAAGAGAGGTTGGAGGAGAACTTGTTTCGACCTGATCTTGGTTTTGCTGAGTTTCTGAAGTGGTAATATAGATCGGCCGAGGAACTCGATAAGTACAATCAACTGTTTGAAGATTTGTATTAGGAAGATCCAAGGTTGAATATCTCGATTTTGCATAAGGAACATGAATGACTGAATGAATTTTTGAAAGTCTTCTTAAGTCTATTGTAGAAGAAGTAGAAGCATCATCAAGAATGTTGGAAATTGTGGATTTTCGAGCAAAAGAAAGTTTAACACTACCATCTTAGAATTGAGTAATTTCTCTAAGCTTAGAGTTAGGCAAAAAGGGTTTTAGAGGTTTAAGGGGAACGGGAAGTGGGACCATAGTATTGGATTTAGACATATCTGTTTAAAGCAAGAGTGTTTCACCTTTAATGCTTTGATGCAAATGTTTGGAATTAAAAGCAGATTCCATAGTTTTGTAATAAATTCTATAAATTAAAACAATTGGTATTGAGCCTTCAAGCATTTTGTAATTATGATTTTTAATTTGTAAAACTAAAGTTTTTAAGATTTTGGATCATTTAAAGAAACTGTAAGATTTGGATAACAATCAAAGGAAATTGGACCACTATAAAGACTAGACTCAACTGAACTTAGAAGAGAATCTTCAAAGTCTAAAAACCTTGCATCTCTTAGAACAACTAAAATTGAAGAGTTTAGTCCTTCTTTTGTAAGAGGTGTAAAACCAACTTGAACTAAGCCAATATGAATATATTTGAATTTTTTTCTTTTTGTTTCCTAATAGATTCTTTGGATAAAAGAGTAATAGATTCATAAGGTTTGGAGATTTAGATATCATGTTCTTCAATTTTTATGGAAAATTTTGTTTTGAAAAAAATATATATTTGGAGGTTTCGTAGATCTAATCTCTATGAACCTTTAGTATATGCCAATCATTGATAGATTTTTGAAAATCTTTTGTGACATACTCTTCACTATTAATAATCTTCTTTGAACTTCAAGAAGTGGTAGAAGAGTTTGAAAAGGAAGTGGATTTACAAAATAAATCCATTAAACTAAGTTGTTGAAATCAAAATTTTCCAACGGAAGTTAAGACGGTTTCTTGGTTTTACTGCCCTTCAGGGTCTTATACCTGAAATAAATTGCGAACAAATCTTAAAACAATTTAATTCAGATAACTAAATAGTAATTCAAATTTTGATAAAACATAAATTTTCATAATAATAATAATATTGCCATAATATCAAATACAAAAAGTATTTCAAAATAAAAATCATTTGTACTATCAGAAACAGGAACGTAACCCATAGCAAACCCGGTGTGAAACATCTATCAAATATACAAACTGGGGCCTGAACAAAAGGCGCTGACTGCAACGTCAAAATGCGTCACTGAGTATTGAATGCCGAAAATCAGAATCCACCAGAATCACCTGTAAGATAAAATAAACATGGACAAAACAGAAAGAAATGGGGTAAAAAGCCAGTGAAGGATAACACTCTAGATCGCCTGTCTCACAAAGTCTGTTTTGAAAATAGTTCAAAAATACCACACACAGATATAGATGGATATGTATACATAGATATACGCTAATACATAATAGCGTTCGAAAACCATTTCCAAAAAGTTCGCAATCAATGCAAACAACATGCACGAAAACATTTTAGAACTAAGCAAAACCTTTCAAAAACATTTTAGAAATTTATCAAGACTGTTATGCTTTCAAAAACAAAGTGAAAACCTTCAGAAAACATTTAATCTTATCAGAGATCCCAAAAACAAAGATCTAAAAATAAAGATCCAAAAACCTTTTTTTAAACTTTACCAAAAATTTGGAAAAAACAAAAGTCAAGAAAACCTTTTTAACTTATTATAAATTCCAGAATCAAAGTGTTGCCACATTGGAATAATAATAATAATAATAATAATAATAATAATAATAATAATAATAATAATAGTTGCAAAAACATAATATCTTGGATAAGGAACCAAAAACAAAAATGTAACAGGTACGATCTCCGCCACAACCCAAGTGTATAATAAACGTGGTATCTGCCACTAATCAGAAACAAATCATGTGTCGGATTAGAACAACATGGCTATCAACACGCCCTGGTAGTTGGGGTTTTTACAATGTATTGGTATACCAAATGTTACGTTTACATTACGTAACACATGTGCCCCATATCCAAAAAAAACTTATATATCATATTATTAAATAAAAAACAAACGGTCATACTACAAAGCATATTAAAAACAATGGGAGATATATATGATATAACATATATATCAAAATTCAAAAACTAATTACTGATCATCAAAGAAAATTCATAACTCGAAAATATATACATATATATTTTCAGAAAATTTATATCAGAAGTCATAATTAACTTAAACAAAATATTTATTTCAGAAAGATATTCAAAAATTCAGACAAAATAATTGTTACATAAATTGTATCAAAATCCCAAAACAGAGTATCTATTTTAGAAATTTCAATAAATACCAAAACATAGTATTTATATTAAAAATCAAAAACTTAATATTACTTTCATAAATCGAAAACATACTAATTCAATATACAAAAACAAAGCGTGCAAGTCAGAATTGAAAACATAATATTTATTTTCAAAAATAAAAAACATAATAATTTCTAAACTGAGTTTTCATCACATAGATTTCCACATATAACAGATTTCAAGATTTACCAATCATTTAATTATTCAAGATTACATGCTATTGTTGTAGTACAATAAAAACATATAAGTTAGAGAGACACAGTCTCTGTGTCTGAAGACGTCATCCACTCACCTAGATATCCAAACTGAGTGGCCCAATCATGCACCACCGGTAGCTGACTGATCAGGCTGACCAAAACACGAACCTGAAACAGAGATATTAGAAACAAAGTATATCAGAAACAAAGCAAACAAGACACTAAGATTGTGGTTGTACCAAAATGCGTGCATATGCATATGCAGACTCAGACGTTCAATCAAATCCCAAAAACTCATTTATAAACAAAGTCTATTTTAATAGATCCAAAATTACACATCGGTGCAAAATTCCACTTTGGACCCCGAGCCTCGAAAAATTACCCAAAAACTCCAAAATTATATCTAAGACCTCAAAATATCCAAATTATTCCCAATTATATGCAAAATTATATTTTGACCCCTGATTACAAAATATAACTTCTAGTCCTCAATGGCAAATTACCCATTCAGTCCAACTTCCGATTTCACCAATAAAAATCGAAACCAATAATGCACATTGGTCAATCTCAACCTTAGGAGCATGAATATACAATTTGTCTGCTAAAAACAACTCCAAAATTCAAGGATTTAAGCCAAAACCGAACATAACCCTAGTTCCACCAAATATACCTCAAATCTTTCGATTCAAAGCTTGAATCATGATCATTCAAGTCCCCTCTAACCTATTTTAGTATCCCCTAAGCCCCATTCATCCAAAATCATACGAAAATCAAAACCCATTTCAAATTCAGACCAAAACAATAACAAGAAATTTGATGCCAAAAATAATGAAATAAATGAACAAAGATGTGCAATCTTACCTCAGAAATGATGGAGACACGTTGGAGGAACAAAATGGGAGTGATTTGAGTGAATTTGGGTGAAAAATGGCAGAGAAATTGAATGAAGAACAAAGGAGGTGGATGCGTTTTTTTAAAGACAAAGCAAAGCAAAATGGCGGCGTTTAGGCACTTCAAGACACGGGCAGAGACACTGGCGTGTCTTTGCCCGCGTAATGCCCAGGTGCTTGAATTATGGAGGACACGGATAACTATAGAAAGACACGGACACAAATTTGTGTCCGCGTAATGGGAAAAGCCAAGACACGGCCAAGCTTCAAGACTCGGTCAGAATGCCTTGTCTGTGTCTGTGCTCTTGTGTGCCAAAAATCTCATTTTTCATGTTCGAAAGCTCCTCATTCGTTCGCATAACCATCCATCATGATCAAGAGGCCAAAAATCAATCTAATTCCATCAACATTCATCACCTAAATCACCAAATTAATGAGTCAAACTCCAAATAAAACAAAATCAAAAATCAAACTTAACCACATTCGAATATCATCAAAATAAGCGAGACGTTACATATATGATGTCTTGAATTATACTTATGCTTGTTGAAATTTATATAGATTATTTGTATTATTTCTTGAATTAAAATAGAATACAAACCAGACCAAAAACCTAATAATGATTTAACGAGAGGGGCTAGGGTAGGGAGGGGACGAATATGTTAGTTTTGCAACGAGGCAGGGATGGGAGATGATTTTCATTTCCTGGCGGGCTACGGGATGGGTTCAAGGAAAAATATACAAGTCACGGGACGGGGACAAGAATTCCATAATCCATCCTCGATCCTCTCCGTTGTCATTCCTACAAATACCATGCATTTTTTAGTTGAAAACAAAATCGAAACAAGCACTAAACAAATAAAAATAATCAATATGTTTAATAAAACACAAAATAACAACAAAATAAAAAGTAAAAAATATGGACCCTGTTTATCGAAAACAAAACTTTTGGTTTCACTCGCTACATATACATTACATTTTTAAGAGCAAAATAAAGTTAAAATAAAAAAATATAAAGAAAAAAATAGTACATTATAAGTATCTTTTAAAAAAATTATAGTGCAGAACAGAATTAAAATAGGTCAACAACAGCATAAATGTATGGTCCGTATATCTTAATAAAAGTGATGAGAGCTATATTTGTAATTTCAACATGGGGCGCAAACAGCTGTAAATATCTGCTCATCATCATCTCTCTTTACCAGTTTCTGCATCATCTTTTATCTTTGAGGATGCACTTCTATTAGTGGCGGCGGCTAGGGTTCAAAAACCATAGCCGCTGCCTTTTTTTTTGTTAAAATTATGTAAATATCTTTAATTTTATAAAAATTGAAATTGAGACTTGCAAATATATTAAGATACATTTGAAGATTATGAAAAATATATATAAAAATTGAAATTTTGAGACATTTGGACACTATAAAAAAATTATATAAATATTTGATATTTTGATACATTTTAGAGACTATCGAACAACTTGTAAAAATTATATTAAAATTTGTTATTTGGATGCCTTTAACTTAAAAACTATTACATCAAAAATTTATTAAATCAAATTTTATACCAAAAAAAAGTGTGATTTGGAGACATTTGGATATCATCAGATACATTCTGAAACATCATATTTTTCTCTCTTGGAACTTATCTTTTTCCGCGTAAAAATCAATTTTTCACTAAAATATCGCGATTTTTTGCGAAAATATTTCAAATTCTCAGTCAATTAAAAATCTGATATTTTTGCAATATGTTTCAAGCTTATTTCTATCTGTCAAAATTCATTTGGTGCCTAGCGAAATTCAATTTCCGTATTTTAATTTCGTATAAAATTCAAAATTTCCCTTATTTATTTGAGATTTACCAGAAGAGATAAAGAGACTATATCTACAACCACGAGGTATTATTTCACTCGCCAAACCCTAATCCACCTCCTCAGCCAACCAAACCAACATTTTTTTTGAAAAGCCACACAATCAATTCTATCTTTCACACTCTCCACTCGATCTCCACCACCATCATCGCCGCCATGAAGAAGCCACACCTCCACCTCCTCCTCTCACTCTTCCTCTTTGCAACCCTCACGACAACCAAGATTAACCCCGATCCTATCCACACCCCATGATACTCTTTGAGAAATTCATATTCATGCTTTTCACCCACATCAACATCTCCGTCTCGCATTCTTCTCTTCCAATCAATAATTAATCATATTCACAATTAATAGTATTAATGTTTATAATTAAAATTAATAATTTAAAATCAATTTAAAAAATAATAATATAAAGAATTAACAATGAATTTTTAAAAATAATACTTAAATCTAGGAGTACACTGATGTAAAAAAAGATATTTAATCCTAAAAAGTGAAAACTAGTTGAAAATCGATAAGCATTTTTGTGGTATTGAGCTAGCATTTTTTTTTTTTACTTTCATTTAGTATTTAGTCGGCATTTAAACGATATTTATCTGGTATTCTATCTATAGAATGTTAATTGGTATCAGTTGACTATTCTTTACATATTGTACTTGCATTTTAATCCATTGCTTTTCAGTTGGTATTTAATCATATTCATAAAATGTTATTTTGGTATATAAACTTTATTCAAACAGTATTCAACCTGTAATAACTTGAATAATTTTGGACTAATTTTTGGGTAAAATTTCCCTTGAAAATTTTTTTCGAATTAATTAATTTTGAAGGATTAATTTTAATTTAAAATATCATTAAATTAATTAATGATATTTTTGGGGTGTAAATATTTTTTAGGTATTAATATGATTTTTGAGGTATATTGTGAAATTAAAATAAGTGAAAATTGGTTAGAATTGAAA
>CAODLS010163376.1:0-15224 GCA_948243855.1 Flueggea neowawraea | reverse complement strand
AGAATTATAGAGTAGCTTTTCTCCTGTGTGCAGTCTTATCTCCCTTGTGGGGTTTCATGGTTTCACTTTCTCTTCTTCATCTTTCCTAGACCCATCATTTATCTTTATTGCAGAACAATTAAGTCCACGGGGTGACAGTTCGGGCCGGATCTAAATGGATTCTGAATTTTATTGGGTTGACCCATTTAATTCACACAATTTATTTATTAAATTTATTACATGATACGATCTGTTTATCTTTAACAAGTTATGTGTTACAGATTAATCTATTTAATATATTTAACACGATAAAACTTATTTAATATGATAAGATCTGTTTAACATGTTTAATTTGTTTAATCTATTTATAATATACAATTAATATTAAAATAACTTCAACTAAAACAATAAATATAGGTTTATAATATCTACTAACACAATAATATTCTAAATAAATATAAATAAAATACAAAATAACTAAAATTACAAAATTCATTAAAAAATTATAATTTTCAATACAAAATATTAAACAATTTTTTTTAATAAATTTTATTATCCATAAATATAACTATCATTTTTAATAATCTTCATACATAAACATACTATATATATAATATTTTATAAAAAAATTTATAGTTAGGGTTTGTAAGCGGACCGTATTTTAAACAGGTCATGTTTTAAGTGAGTTAACTCGTTTAACCCGGTTATGTTAAATGGGTTAAACAGGTTGAACCCGTTTAAACTCATTTTTTCATGTCATAAACGGGCTATGATCCGAACTCGTTTATAATAAATCTAAACCTGTTTAACTTCGTATCGAGTCATATCGTTTAAACAAATCGTGTCAAAAATTGACAGCCCTAATCACCTATCACAAGAATCACATCACAACTTTTTAAGCATTAAATTTCATTTCTCAGCCAAGTTTGGCGTCCGAATCTAGTGGGAGGACATTTCTAGATGACATTTATTAGAATGAGGAGGATAGTTGAACTGGAGTTAAGGCAAATGATAGGGTTAATAAAGGGATTCTCTTTGGGGACAAAGCAAAAACTTCTCATTTGTTCTCATCCACGGAAACAAGGTATAGGAAGAATTATAGAGAGACAAAGTGAGAGCGGAGGCCGACCTATGGACACTTCTCTGATGCAAGATTTACTTATTGGGACTTTGAAATTGTCCTGTCATGACGGACCAGTGGTAGAGCTGCAGGAGGATCACACACGACAGGTAGAGGAGCATGACAAGGTTTTGGCAGGTAAGATATTTGCGTCGCGGAACTATAGGGTGGATTTGGTAAAACAATTAATGTGTAATATCTTGCCCATTCTGAGAAGGTTTTCTGTAGCAATTCGTTCAATCTCGATTTGATTTCGTTTAATTTTGATCCATTTTTGGAATATTTGAGATGATAATTGGATGTCTGATGATGGTTAATAAATGTATTTACAAAGGTTTGGGTGTTGTTAAGTATCGAGAATAATCTGACGTATGTCCGGAAACGAAAGAAGTCGAGGAGGGTTATCTCGTATGTTAAGATGTACGCTACACAATTCCAAGATGTACATTATCTGGAATGGTGCAAGACGTACGTCTTATGAAGGCAAAACGTATGTTGTGCATTTTATGACATATTAACACCACAATGTATGTTATGAGTTTGGTGACGTAAATTATGACCCCAAGACGTATGTTGTGACAAAATATAACTTATGTTGTCTTTGAAAATCATTGAAACGATGCTTTTTGATCCACAACTCTGTTTAACACTTAAAACCATTTCGTCATTTCTTCACTAAAATACTCTCAAATCCGTTCCAAACTCTCTCTCATTGATTCCTTTTAATCTCTTGAGGTAAGATCAAACTTCTAACTAGTTTCTTTCTTCATTTTTAGGCTTTTAATACATTTTGATTTTGTATGGCATAAGTGATGGTTTGAAACGTTGAGCTTGTTTTTGAATGATTCTATTGAAATAGATGTTAGAGATGATAGAATGAGGCTACAAACGCATATATTAAGGTTGTTTGTTGGAGATTGGATGATGTTCATAAATGGGTTCGGTTGAGTTTAGTTTTTGAGATATTTTCAAAGATTTGATGTTTCTTTGGTGGTTTTGATCATGGATTTATGTCTCTGAAGTTATTGGGAGTTGATCTGAACGTTTGAGAATGTAGGGTTTTGGTTGATTCGAGTTTTGGGATGTTTTAGTATGATTTTCTGTCATAGGGACTAAAAGCATAATTTTTGAATATTAGAGGTTTAGATTATAATTCTGAATAATTGAAGGACTAATTTGTAGTTTTGGTATACTTCGAGGACTAATTTATAATTTTCATAATTTTGGAGACTAAAGTGTAATTTTAAAAAAGTTGATAGACTATTCTATAATTTTACGAAATGTTTGATTTTCGAAACGAAAGTGCTAGATCTTCGATCAAAATAGAATTTCCAACGTCGTCGAAGGTTTAGGATTTATATTTGCATATCATGCATATTCTGTAATGTCATAGTACCGTACCATATTTGACCCCGATATAATTTGTCTCCTTTCAGTTCTGTTGTCTGCTTTCTATCTTGTTTGATTTTCGAGGTGTCCAACCATCCACAGGTAGTCTGTGATTTTTGGATTATTTGGCATGACGCTCAAGTGAGTGCGATGACAGTTCTAGACACATAGAATGTATCTTTTAAATTTGTATGTTTTTGTTGTGTCTGGCCTATGTCTGTAATTTGACTAATCAATGGATCGACTAATCTAAAATCTGATTAAGTGTTAATTTAATAATCAATAAGCTTTCTGAAATAGTTATGTATACGATATATATTTTCTGTAAATTTATTTATGCTTTGCATGCTCATCTGTTCTGTACACTATGTACATATACTATGGTAGTGATTAATCTGCGGGAAAATGAACACAGCTTCTTATGTTAATTATTTTATTATATTATAAATCTGTAATTTTAAACATTTAATATTATGATTAGTAACACATATTCTGAATATTATTTTGTATATATTATTTATTATAACATACCCTGTAGTAATTTCTGATATTAATTGTCTGTCTTTATATATATATATATCATCTTCATAAATATATTTAATTTAAAATATTTTTGGTTATATTTCTAATAACTATATGTTTGGTTCATATGAATGTCTGTTTTGCTGTGAATTTATCGATGATAGTTTCTTTCACTGAGTAGCGACTCATATAAAACGCTAATATTTTTCCAGGTTTTTACATATACAGTCTTTGAGAGTTGATCAAGTGTGAGGCTGATTGACTTATATATATGGAGCACAAGTCATCCGACTAGGTCCTACACTCTCTCTCTTCTGCATCTTATTATCATTATACATATAGTTTTGAGAGAAAATATTAGTATAGTTTGTGTGATATGGTGTATGACTTTTGTCCCACATCGAATAAGAGAGGAGTCCAACATTGGTTTAAATATTAGTGGATTCTTAACAATTCAAGTTGGGTGATAAGAGGGAAATGAAGTGGGCCTAAAATGTATATTTAAAATCTTTGATGGGCACTTGGGGTATCTTGGACATTAATGACGATAAAAGTCAAGTCTAATATGAAATTAAGCTTTTGCAGTTAATTTTTTCGGTCTCTATAAATAAACACTTAAAAGAAAGTATTAATACACGCCTCGAAATCCAGATTTCCTATACAATTTTGCTAATAGAAAACATAGAAACATAGAGTATTGTTTGTACATTTGTTTAATCCATTCACATATTTTGTTCAAAAATTTTTATATGTACAGTTGGATATGAATGATCTGTATGAATACATATTTTATGATTATAATTTCATATTATAAAATGGTTATATTATAACACATAGTGCTACAATGAGGGTGTGAAAGTAATGAGATTTGGGACCAAGTGTGGAGGCTTCATCTCCCTCCAAAGCTAAATCACTTCCTTTGGAGATGTCTATCTGATGAAATTCCAACGCAGGTGAATATGTATAGGAGGGGGTTGGTCACATCACCTATGTGTAGACTGTGCAATAAAAAGGAAGAGTCCATTGTGCATCTTCTGTTGGAGTGTGATCACACGTGACCAGTGTGGTTGGGATGTGATCTGACTTTGCATATAGATACAGTTCGTGCACCCTCTGTTTTTCATTGGTGGGAAAGTTTCCAAAAAAGTAGTAAAGAGATTAGGGACGTAGGCAGGTGGGGGCGATCACCCCCTATCGTCGGTGAAGGAACCATTATAGGCTATACCCCTCCCCCTACCTCCGCCCGCCCAACCTTGGGAACTCATCCCCCTCGTCCCCTTTTCCCATCTGCAATTGCAATATTTTCTGCCTTTTTTCTCAACCAGCGTTTTTTTTCAACAGCTTTAGCAAACGACGCGTCGTTCATTTTCAAATGACATGTAGTTCGCTAAAGCTGTTTTGGAAAAGAAAAAGAGGCAAAAGCACAACACAAACAACTTTTTTGTCTCAACTCTCATCCTTGTCTTAGCTCTCTCGCTCTTCTTCAAAAACGCCGGCTTTGCTCTTCTTCGTTCCAGTCCACTCCAGCCTCATGCTCGACGACGCTCCGGTCTCCGCTATTCGCTTCGTCTCCTCGCTGCATCTTGGTAAGCTTCAATCTCCTCAGTTCTACTTGGATGGTTCCTCCTCACGGACTCACCTCATTTCAAGATTCAATTCTTCTTTGCTTTTGCTTTTAATTTTTGTTAATTAAGGTTTGTTATTTTGTTGATATACAACCTTGGTGGGTGTTTCCGTTTCAATTTCAAGCCGGTAAGGTTATCCTCTTTTTTTTTTCCTCCTAATTTTAATTAATTAGGGTTTTTAATTGTTAGAATTTTAAATTGAATTAGTTGGATTGTTGACTAGCCAATTAAGATTTCAAATAGTGAATTGATAATTAGTTGAGAATTATTGATTAATATTTGAATTGTTGAGAATTGTGAATTGTTGAATTGTTGATTTTTGTGTTGTATTTTAATTGGACTTAAATATTTATTTTTATTTAATTTAGTAGGTTGTTGTCCATAAAAATAGAATGGAAAAATCTGTTTTGTTACAAAATATTTTCATTAAAAATCCGCCCCCACATCGTTGATTTTCTGGCTCCGTCCATGAAGAGATTAGTAGGAGGGTGATGGAATTGTGTGGTGGTGTGCTGGTTTATTTGGAAGGCAAGGAACCATTTCATTTTTAACATTATTGATCTGGACCATGTAGAACATTAAGAATGATTGTTGCAGAGTTTATTTCGGAGCTTAATTTTTCATTATGGATTGAGAAGCATAAAATAGATGACAATCGAGTCTCCAGGCATCCGAATAGATGGAAGAAACCTGAGCATGGTGCAGTCAAAATAAATTGTGATGCATCCTTCAATGTTGGTGATGGCATGTCTGGATTAGTAGCCTTTGCAAGGGATTGAGGAGGAGCTGTTGTGGGTTATGCAGTAGGGAGGAAGAGAGCAGAAGGGGTTCTTGCAGTGGAATTGGAAGCAATTTGATTAGGACTTCAACTTGCAGCAACAAATGGTTGGAGGCAGATTCATGTTGAATCTGATTCAAAAAATTGCATTTCAACTACTGGTGGATGCGGAAGTTGAGCCCAGGTGGGAAGCCTTAGCGTTAACACAGCATATAAAAGATTAAAAGTTCTTAAGAATGTTTTTGTTTGTTGTGATTTTGATTGGATAGGAAGACAATCAAACAGAGTGTCAGACTTCTATGCAAAACTTGTAAAGAGTGGTGACTGGCCCCCTTATGCCTTTTGTAATCCCCCTCCTCCAGTATGTGATTGGATACAGGAGGAGAAATTTTCTGAATGAAATTCAACCTTTCCATCTTGGCAAAAAAAAAAGTACAAACAATAAATTTCAGGTCATTTTTATTAATTGATTTTAAATTAAATTGGCAACTCAACGAGTCACATCATTATTTTTTACATATTAACATTCCAACTCGACATTTGGACATTAAATTTGATACAAAAATTGAAAGTTAGAGTTTCTCTTATTATTTTGTAAAACACAAACTCTTTTTGATATATAGGTCAGAATTTGAATTATTTTGATTTATAAACTCTTTTACAATAAAAGTAAATGCGATTATTACTACCATGATGTCCTGAGTGTTGTGGTGAATGCGGGAGATGTTGAACAAAAGTTACCAAAAGATGACAGAAGAGGGCTTTCCGTTCGATGCATGCTGAGACCTTCAATTTACGGCTGTAGCCCAATCAAAGTGGCTGATGCGGCCGCTTGCCACCAGCCCACAGGAATAACTAGTATGTTTTTTCCATTAATTGCTTGCATGGAAAACATTGTAGATAGATTTTCTCATTCTTTTTTAGAAAAAAAAAATAATCACTCGTCTTCATTTTTTATTACTTATTTCCTATTTTTATCTTCCTAATCTTTTCTACTCCCAAACAAGCAAAAGAATTGGAGATCAATATTGGTAGGCAGATAGGGGCCATGGTATGGATGCATTATTATAATCCCAATTCATTTTTATCGTTGTTTTGTCCATGTTATTTAATGCGGTGTCTAAAGATTAGACAAGTTACACGAATAATAAAAATGAATTAAAAACTAATAACGTTGATAGATAAACAATAAATATGAATTAAAATTTTGAAGATACATCCACACCGCCTTTCGTATGTATCTCCCGCACACAAATTTTCTCATACCATAACTGACGGTGAAGAGTTATTTGCAAATAATAAAAGGAACTGATGAATTAGTTTTTTTTTAATCTAACCTCAACCCAACACTAGAAAGCACTTAAATATACACACTTGTGTGTCACTCTGCTCGAACACTGGACTTATGCGTCAACAGGGAGGTGTCATATCATTTGGGCTACAATGTCGAGACGAATTAGTTAGTCATACATACAAAAAATTCTTATTTATAGTTGATGTATGACTTTATTTCTACATTAAACTAATCAAAAATTGATATTTTTCTTGAAATAAGCTTTCAGAATAGATTAATTGTCTGTATATTTTTTTTGATTGGTTTGATGTATAAATAAAGTCATATACTAAATATGGATAATAATTTTTTCATACAAAAATGGAACAAAATTTTGTGCAACCTCTACGTTGCAACAGCCCTGTTGCCACCGATTACAATGTGCCACACAACACAATTAATGCTGTTTAACGGGTTTCAACTCTTGACATTGTAAAACTCCTTAGCAGATTTTGACTTAGTTAATGATTCTATTTTTACTTTACCACTTTACATAAAGTAATGTATTATAAAATATATTATTGGGACTAATATTTTAATTATTTATTATCGAATTTAAATATTCAATTTTAGTTAGCTGTTATTTACTTCAGTTTATTATTGAATTCATTATTTATTTATTTATTACATTATAAAATATTAACATATTATTTTGAGTTGTAGATATATTATTTAATAGATTAAAAATGTGTAATAGTCCAACTTCTTTTTTGTCAAAAGTAAAAGTTCAATTAAAACAAAAAACACTTGTATGATACATGTAAATTGTAAAACTAAAAGCATGAATACATAATGCACATGTGTGTTTATCATATATATTATTTGAGAATGGTTCAACTTATTCCAACTTATTCTTGATCTTTCTTACTTTTTTAATTTAATTTCTACCGTTAAATACAAATACAATTATTTTTTTAATTTAATCTCTACCATTAAATTCAAATACAATGGATATTGACGATGAGGAGTAAGTTTTTTTAAATTTATTTTTGAAGTAAATAGAGCCTTCCTCCTATTATTTATGTACTTCACTTTACTATATATGTATTATAGAGTAAAAATACAGTGGAGTAATATTTTATGAGGCGTTATTTATGTAAAGTTGATAGAGTAAAAATAGGGACATTAACGAAGTTAAATTCTGTTAAAAAGCTTTACAATGTCAAAAACTGAAACTTATTAAATTATATTAGTTGTGCTATTTGGTACATTATAATTAGTGGCAACAGAAACTGTTGCAACCTCTTCACAAAAATGGTCTCAATTATTTGTACAATTAATAATCACGACACTACTATTATTTTGATGTGAGGGTTTGGATTAAGTAAAAATCACAGAAAGTACTACAGATTAACTCAAGACTTCGGATTTGTTCGGGAGAAGTATGTTTTATAAGTTTTGTAGATTTTATATTTTTTTATAATGATTGATAATAATACATATTAAAAATAAAAAAATAATACTATCTTTTAAAAAATTAATTATATAAAATATACATAATATATTATGAATTTATTTAATAACTAATAATATATAATATATTTTATAAATTTAATAATGATTGATTATGAGTAAATAATAAAAAAATAAAATAATAATATATTTTTTTATAAAATTAATTATAAAAAAATATAATTATAAACAAAATATAATATATATACTATATGTACCACACAAATTCTTCAAGTGATTGATCCTAAGAATTATTAACTTTGGAATCTAGGATTCGATTCTTGCTGTAAAAAAAAAAACCAAATTTATAATTTGTGTAAACACAACACGTATACAAGAACTTTATTACACGAATGACACTTGCAAGAACTTTGTACTTGGAATTCAGTCAAACAGAACTTTGTACTTGGCTTGAATACACGTGGCAGTTACCCACAATTCCGTCGACGTGGAAACACATATCCTTATGCTACACAGCTGTAAAGATGACCAGGTCCGCTGTGAATATTCTGGGTCCCACACATATAGCAACTGACACGTAAGCTCTTATTTTTCTCTTCTTTGGAAAATAAAGTACGACAATCATCACTGATAAAAAAAAGTACAATAATCATCCCTGAAGTCTGAAATTGTTTGTTTTTTGTTGTGTCTTTTTTTACAAATACGTATCGTTTTATTTTACAAGAAACACAATAGGATTGGTATCAAAATTGAGAGAGAAAAAATCTATAAAACTGAGGATATATAATTAAGCAAATTAAATATTTTAATTGTTCGCAACTATTGAAAGAAATCAATTGTATGAAAAGCGATGACTAAGAATCTGGAATTATAGCGAAACGACACATCATCCTTAGATGCCATCTTCCTCTAGTAAAAGACAATGTATAAACTGAAGCTGTTACATTGTACAAATGATAGTACTTCCTTATGACGGCATATGTATATGTGGCACTCTCCACCTGAAAAAACATGAAATGGAAGTTACGCTTCATGTCTTCATTGGCTTACTTCTAATATTGTAAATAAGTTAAGCTATTTGCGAATTATTCGGTGTTCGATTTGATAAAAGTTCGTTTTTAACTCGGCTCATTAATAATTGAGTCAAGTTTGAATAATATTTTAAACTCGAATTAATAAACGAGTCGAGTTTGAATACCAAAAAATTCGGCTTGAAAAGTTCACAAACAGACTCGTTTATATGTTCATGAACAACACTCGTGAACAAACTCGATTGTAGGCTCATTTACATATATATATATATATATATATATATATATATATATATATATATATATAAATATAAATATGTTTATATATGTTTTAACCTAATTTATGGAGAAAAAAACTTATGTTTAGAATATTTTTAATATTTGAGACACATCAACAAAAGTGCAAGTTTACACTAATTGATTGTGTCTATAAAAGTATAAATATGTTCACATAAGATCTAATATTATGTTGAATTTGTTAAGCAAATTGAAACTTCTAATAGTTTTTTGTTCAACTGCATGCTCAACATGATTTTATTGAACAAATCTTAACTTAAAGGTATTGTTTTTATAACTTTTGTCTAATTTGAACTTGAAATCTTGTTTATGATTTTATTTTAGTTTTTGTTGAGTTGAGCTTGAAAAGCTCGCGAACTCGCGAGCCTTGTAACGAGCCGAGTTTGAACAAGATTTTGAGCTCGAGCTCAAAAAATTTTAGTCAAACTGACATTGAACACTCCAAAGCTCGGCTTAGCTCAGCTCGATTACACCTTGACTTATTTCTATTGCTCGAAATTGGTGTTCGGGGTCGGATTCGTGCCATGTTTATATGTTTTTATGACACGATTACACGTGATATAAACATGACACGATTAATAATCATGTCAAGTTTTTAGAATATAAACATGATTTGTTAATTAATAATATTGATATGACACGTTTAATTAAAAGAATTACTTGACACGATACAACACAATATGATATGTTCGACACTTTTAACCTATAAAATCCATTTAACAACATATTTATTATATTCACAGTATATAATCAAATTAATTTAAGGTGAAAAACACTAAAAATCTTATAAACAATATAAGTCCAATATAATCTCAATAATATAGCCACATACTACATAAAACTCAAAAATATTTTCAAATAACATAATAAAATATTTTTTAGTGTCTTACACATGTCCTAATTATGTTGACACGTGACGTGCTAATACATTTAAATTAAACAAGTCAATTCATATTATAAATAGGTTAAGCATGTCTACTTGCTTATGACCTGTATTTTGCCCTATCATAAATGTGTAAATCCACTTATGAATTATGGCCCAAACTTATTTAAGCTCAATTCTAACCCACCAAAATAACGCATCGTATTGTGTCGTTTAACAATGTAATGCCAAAAATTACCACCGGCACGTATTTCCATCTTTTTGTATGGATGTGTTGGAAACTCATCTTACCGAACAACTCGATCATGTAATCGTTCAAAAAGACGAAACCTAGTTAGCAACGTAACTCTTCAGCTATATTTTGTGCACCCTTCATTTCGAATTTTATTAAATTCATCGAATTAGAGATCTCACACAATTGCATAAGCGAAGTAATAGACTTGTGATTATTGATATTAAATTAAATTTCAACACAACAGAATCAGCACGCATATAAATTATTAAAATAAACTCCAGCGTAAAAGTTTGCTAAGTATTCAATAGCCAACAGGATTGGTAATATGTAGAGTTGTTTACCGCATAGAAATTAGGTAGCCACTAATTATTGTGCGGGTCAGCGGTGAACCAATTGGACTGTGATAAGTGCTAGGTGAATCATGCATCAAATGCAAAACACATGGCAGTTCTCCTTATAAATATGTCCAGGTAGGCTTATAATAAACTGTCATTCCGGATAGACTCGGTGTGGGTGTGGGTGTGAGTGTGAGACGAGCTAGAGATGGGTGTATGAGCATTTTGTTGTCTTACTCTTGATATTCATTACTACTATTTTACTTACAAAGAGGAGAAAGCAGCACGAAACTGGACAAACCTTGCCTCCAGGTTCAATGGGTTGGCCTATTGTTGGCGAAACTCTTCTTCTCTACTCTCAGAATCCATCTGTGTTCTTTGCTTCCAGGCAAAAAAAGGTTAAATAATTTGATGTTAATTGATTCCATCTTTTTTTTGATAAGTCATTTCATTTGCTTCAATTGAAAATCGAACTTGAGAACCTTAACGCTAGCGTTTGGAGTTAACTTCACTGATAATGAAATACCAATTAATTGATTAATTAATTCCATCTTTAATTGTTTTTTTTTCTTGGAAAACTGTTTGGTGATCAATTTGGTGGTCAGGTACGGGGAGATATTCAAGACTCGAATACTAGGATGCCCATGTGTGATATTGGCAAGTCCTGAAGCTGTCAGGTTTGTATTGGTGACACATGCAAGTCTGTTCAAGCCAACAAACCCTCCTAGTAAGGAAAAATTGATTGGTCCGTCAGCAATTTTTTTCCACCAAGGAAGCTACCACAGTCTGATTAGAAAGCTGGTTGAAGGCTCGTTGTCACTTAATGTGATCCGGAAATTCGTTTCTCAAATTGAAGATTTTGCTATATCTGCTTTGGAATCATGGTCTAGAGGGGGAGGTGTCATCAATGCATTCCATGAAATGAAACAGGTTACCTTATTCGTGACCATTTTCATTCAACATATAATTAGAGTGATTTATATGTAATGTAGCTCACATTTATTAATTTGCAACTACAATCAAAGTTCGAAGAAATTATAAAGATGTATTAAAAGACAAATTTACTAATACACCTATTTGTTAAAAGTATTTTTTAATCAACTCATTCTTTTTTGTTCAACAGTTCTCTTTGGATGTAGCTGTTTTGACCGTCTTTGGACACTTGGATGCCAACTACAAAGAAAAGTTAAAGAAAGATTACCAAATACTGGACAGAGGTTACAATTCTCACCCCACAAAGCTACCTGGAACTTCATACACAAAATCAGCTATGGTAAGCCATATCATATTACTAAATCAATGCAAAATAATTATTCATTAATTATTAATGAATGATGTGTCTTTTTATGAAATTCTTGAATATGATCAAGGCAAGGCGAAGGCTGAGTAAGATTCTTGGTGAGATCATTTATGAGAGGAAGGAGAAGAAGTTGATGCAGAAAGATTTTTTGGGTGATCTATAGAACCACAAAGACGAAACGGGTCGAATGATCTTGACAGAGAATCAAATCGCTGATAACATCATTGGTGTTTTATTTGCTGCACAAGACACCACAGCTAGTGTCTTAACATGGATTATTAAGTGCATTCATGATGATCCAAAACTTTTTCAAGCTATCATGGTTTGAAACTATACATACTATTTTCTATTTTGAAGCATGATTGTGCTAATCTTTTTGAAGGAATCCTATACCGGTTTAACTAATAAACAGTATAATAAATAGGTTCGATTTATTAACCTCGATTCCAGCAGAAGCTTGCAGCGGAGCATGACCAGTTCTATGTTTGTCTTGCGAGCAAACCACGGTTGAAATGTCAACGGGAGTGCTCGACTGTTTCGCAGTCTAAATGTCACACGTGATCTATGCAGAACTCGGGACAGGAGGCCGAACCTCTCTCTTTCCCGGTTGAGAGCTCTCTCTCTCTTTGTGTGTGTGTTGGTGTTTATGTTGAATGAGAGAAATGAGCAAAGCTCTTTATATAGGCTCTCAAACTGGCTAACGGGCCTAATGGATCCAACAAGCCCATTTTATCCCTAACTCAATTGTGCTTGTCAATTGGCATTGGTTCACGCCTTGGTTCACACATTGACTAACAGAGTTTGATTCTCCTCAATTTTACTTTCCAATTGGTCTCGCCCCATGGTCTTGGTTCACACCTCGACTGACCGAGTTCGGTTCACCCGTTATAGGCGGACCACTTTTTCCAACATCTCCCACTCGCACATGACAGAACCATAACTCATCATGGATCATGATAGAACTAATACCAATCATGATTAAGATCTTGTGTCATACAGACAAATAGACCGTGCGACAAGCATACGATAAGAGCGTAATTGCTATACATCTGTTAGGGTTATATAACAGCTTTTAAAGCAATCCTGCTAGAAGGCGTCTCTTGAAGACCAGTTATATTCTGCCAAAGTGTATGCAACAGCAGCACAAACTGCTTGAAATGTATGCCTTTTCCTAGTTCATAACCACACAATCGTTGCTTTCGAATTACTCGATCTCACGAAAGCTTTACTTATAGTTCACACATCATGTGCCATGCTACATGAGAGTCGACTAAGCAAACTTTTGAGACTAGTATGAATGCGTCTAGAAACAAACTTTCCTTTTTACACTAGACAATCCACATAGCTAAGTTTACTTTCCCAACTTGATAAGCTTGGTCAAATCAATCATGACCTTTAACGGCGAGTTAGAGTAGACAAACTTAACTACATGTTTTGAATGTGTTAAGGGTTTTAAGGGTAAGTAGTACCGAGAACCACATATTCACGACATAGTCTCACACTAGGAAAAGTGAGATCGTTTATCAATCTTTTACATCCCTATGGTCGTGTATATAACACACATGGTATGATCATGTGTTGTGGTGTTCTTTCCTTCCCTTGGAGGTGCGCATGTTTATACATTATAAACGCCACACAGAAGCTTCGGTTACGATGCATTTCGTCATCTAACCTTAATCCACACTTGACAAGATTACTTCTGGTTTTAATACAGAATATGTTAAAAGTCTATCAATTTTAGCATCTGATCATTTAATGATCGGCATAGAAATTCATCATATGGCGTATGACTCTTTACATAAGACTTTTTCTTTCCATTTTATAATGAACTCATGATTGTAAAATGCAAGATGAAATCTTCATTATGAACACGCTCAAGATCTCTCTCTACGTTCAAAACCAGCCTCATCGTAGTTCTTCCCCCAACGGACTGGAAAACCTAAGGTAAACACCCGTGTGAGTGGGTTACTTCTCTGTCTAACATGCTTTCACACGTAACGCTATAACTCGTGTATTGCCTACAATGATCTTATTAAAGATCATGTTTTAAGGAATTACACACTTCGTGTGCCATACGGGTCTTAAGAAACTTATTCCTTGTAAGATTTTATTAACGGATCTTACGATCTCGTGGACTTACATTCTAAGTTCACTTTTTCAAGTGAAACTTGTACTCAAATTTACTTATCCTTGTGCAACCAAGTCCTTTACTAAATGATACTTGATATTGATTTGTTTAGACTTATAATGAATCTTATTGATCCTTAAGCAATCAGGGTCGACTATCGCTAAGACCGTCGTAGGTTCTTTAGGTAGTTAGTGCTAAGTGGATCATTTCACTTAATAACCAACCTTCTTATTGCACTGCAGATTACGAAACTATAGTCTCAACTTCTTTTGCCACACTTATATGTGTTCCTCATTATTATGTGGAGTGGCCTTTCAACCAAGTAAGAACACATAACCAGACATGGACTTCCCTATAGTCCATATCAATACATGGAATGGAAAGTGTGTCTTATTCTATTGTAAGCCCTCATAATAACGCAGTGCCTTGTAGTGCCTTTAAAGCATTTAAGTATCTCGCTCACTGCTTTCCAACACCCTTTTTATGTGTTGGATTTATGTTTGCTAGCTAACTTGACAACTTAGCAAACTCTAGGCATTTCACACACCTAGACATTTAATACAAGACATAATCTTGTAATCAACACACGTATTCTATATTACAAAAGACATTTTCATGATATTCGTATGAAGAACGTTCCTTATACATTCTTCTTTTCATATAGTTCATGGACACACACCCTTGCTAAGAGAATTGCTCTTAGTCACAAGATATCTATAAGTTATGCATTTCTGCAACTTAAATCATTCAAGTATTTTGTTGATCCATCTTATACGAAGAGGAACAACAATCCACTGAAACGATCTCTTGGGGCTCAACTCCAAGGTTAACCCATATCATATATCTCAAAGTTGAA
>CAODLS010163285.1:0-12056 GCA_948243855.1 Flueggea neowawraea | reverse complement strand
CAGTCCATCTAAGTGAAACTTCCTCACCCATTCGATCAAATCTCCAATGATAGAAAACTTTCCCAATTTCACGTTTCAATTCCATTCTTTTCTCAGCAATGTGGAATCTAACACATTCAACAGATCCCAGGAGTCGACAATTACATGAACTTGGTCTTCCCTTCCCAATAATATCTAGTTCAACAGAGGCATTATCGTACCCACTTTCCATTGGCCATACTCTTGTGCCGAGCCATTTAGAGTTACTCTCTGAAGCCACGCCACTCCACTCTGGGACTTTAGCTTGAAAACGAGGACCCACAAAAGGATGAATACGTAGACTCTCATCCTCCGATGGGCTAGGTACTGCAGATGAGGGTAATATTTCAGATACAAGTTCTTGATCCTCATGGCCATTGTCAAACTCTGTCTTGGGAGAAATCAAATGTTTACCCGGGTGGGATGAACTTGGATTGCAGCAAGCGCAAGGAGGAGTTTTTGCCGAAGCAATAATACGCTCACTGCATCTTAACCTCTCAGAGCATTGTCCATTAGGAGGATTAATATCGTCATATATGGATGGATGAATTTTTTGATTGCTCTGCCAGTATAAATAGAAAAGAGGCCTTGTTTTCAACACTTGGAAAAATATGAATTACTAACATCATTCTCAGCATTTTTCACTGAAAGCATTAAAAAATATTTGAACGTTCTACAAAAAGGAAAGTTTCCAGCAAGTGCAACCTAAACAAACATTTACATATTTTTTTCTACTTAAACCAAGCCAAAATATTTAAACCTCCATTCTCATTTATGTTTCAGGTGTCAAGCAACAACATGAAAATCAACACCAACAATATCACCACAAAAATATTGGGACTTTGAGATATGATAATAACCAGCTATTGTCTCAAAACTCCAAAAAAAAAAAATTCTCAAAACAATCATGCAATTTTCCTTGCACTTTTTTTTAAGGGGGGAGGGCAGAATGAACTACACCCTGCACTTTAATATTAGAAATCGAAGGGGGTAAAAATGATGACTATTTTATTTAGAAACATTTAGAACCTAGACCGAGTCATGCAAGGACAGAAAATGCAGGGTTGTAGACTGAATGGAAAATTGTACCTTGGTAAATTCCTATTAATAAGGACATCTAAGGGTGTTGCCGTGGAACCAAAATCGAATATTTAAAATGGAAAGTTTTTTGCATTTCCTGTCTCTAGTGCTAGTAATGGAAAAATATAAATTTCCAGAGAACATCTACATGGGATGGATATATAAAATGGGTGCAAAAATACAAAAAAACTAAATACAAACCCTATGAGCTACTAAAAGATGGAAGAGAAATATAACATAATGAAGTGCTTTGCCCAACTAGGGTGGGATTGAGCCTCTGTCAAATATTAAACTTGATATTGTTCCTACACAAAACTAGTTTTGGCTTCAAGGTCAAAAAAGAAAGAAAAAAAAAACTAGGTTCTGCCTCAAAAGGCATAATCATAAAAGTCCATATAAAATGGCAAAGGTGAAATCCAGAAATTCATATATGAACTAAAGTGCCAACTCATGCATAACTCACACAGAAAACAAAATTCCATGCCCAACTGCAATTGGCACTGCAATGCTGAAAGCAACAGCGTACATACCAAATGATGTCCGAACTCCTAACCAGTCATTATGTAATGGCGGTAACGTGGAAACCACTAAATCACAGCATTACAATTTACAAAGCAAGAAAAAAAAGCAACAATATTAAGACATGCCTCCAAAGACATATTTAGCGATGTCAAAAAATCCACACCAAGAGCAGAAAAAAAAAATAAAAGAACCTACTGATTTATATAGCACAGCTGCACAGAAGTAAAGAACAGAGTAACAAAAATACCTGAAAGGAATCCTCTTTAAGGTTTGAATCAACCCACCTACATTGCAACAAAGAATCACGGGCCCTTACAGCCTGAAGCCACAAATCATTACCACCATGATCCTTCCACTTTGAAAATGGTGGTATCTGACCAACAGAAGAACCATAAGGACATTTTGCAATCTGGACAACCCAGTTAAGCACTTCTGATAGAGATTCCCGCTTTCTTTTACGTGAAATGATATCTTTCTTATATGTGCATGGGTCCAAGATCAGAATATCACTGTCCTCATCATTATGATCTTTTCTGTTTTCACTACAAAATTTTTTGTCGTCATCAATGTGCCTATTTATGTCCAAAAATTTGGTGCCTAGCAGACCTATTTCACCCTTCCCAGCATCCAAATCCATGCACTTCCCACTGTTGTTAGAATCCGACAGAGAATGTTTATTACAATTCACCCTCCGGTAACCTCCATCCGACAGCAAAATCCGAAACCTTGTTTCTAATTCCAATTCCCCATTTCCTAATCTCCGACCCCCGCAACATCCCGACAACCATCTCTCCAACTCATACAAGTACTTAAAATATATCAACTTAACTGAAGCACAAACACTGCGTTCCAACCCTAATTCTTTTGCAACAAAAGTCCAGAAACCACTAACCAAATCAAGCCCACCTCGACGTCTCACAACCCTAAAAAGATTAAACAAATCCAACGTTTGTCCGTCAGGGAGCAATGCAGGAAGAGGCCTAATGCAACCCCTACCAGTAGCCTCATTCAAAAAAACTGAAAGAGCCTGATCAAACAAACATCTTAATTTGGCCTCATTATCATCATGAGAGTCAATAACAACACTAGCAACCTTCATATCATTACTGATATCAGCACAACAACCACTACTCTTGTACCTATTAAGAACATCAACACAATCTAAACCAGACCCCCTTGTCTCAACATCAACCATCCTCCCAAGAACCTTTACAAATTCATTCTTTCATGCAATCAGAACCCTAAAGAGACATAATAAACAAGAAAACACAACTGGGTTCTATTTTCACGTGCACACACAACAAGAAATCAATAAACTTGACTACAAGAACTCATAAAATTGGCAGCTTTATTGAAATCTTGTTAACAATAAGTGCATTGGAGGTGGTAAGAGCAATAACCAACATGTTGTTTTAGACTTTTACCTCATTTTTGGGTCTTGAATTGAAACTCATCTGGTGTGTTTTCTAATTCTCAATGAATAAACATCCAAATTTGTCCACGAAGTTGAAGAGAGAAGACAAAACAGGCATGGGAGACAAAGAAGAAGCTCGATAGAGAGGTTTTGGAGAGTTTGAGGGAAAAGAAAATTAGAAATGATTAGTGAGTGACAGCACACAAATTTGGAATGTTAATAGGCTGAGAGAGAGATCTAATTGAAGGAATCAAGGAAAAAAGGTCTGGATTTGTAGCTTTGTAGAGTAATTATGAGAAAACCAAACAGAATATCTCAATAAGAGAGGAAGGTAATTAATTTATAGGAAATTCAATAGAAGAAATTAGAAAAAAAAATTGCAATTTAAGACAAGCTTATGATAATATGTGTCAGAAAATTTTTAAAATTGTATCATTTATTTATTTTAAATATTTATTTTGTGTATTTTTTGTTTATCATTTTCTGTTCTATGATTCAAAATGCTCAACATTTTTACTATTGAATAGTGAAAGATCTTTAGCTTACTCAATAATAAAAATAATAATCAGGAAATTTATGATTGATTCCATTTCACTTATACTAATTTAAGAGTCAGTGCAGGGCATGGGCATATTATTTTTATTTTATCTTATGATTAATAAAAATAATTTAAAATTCAATTTTAAATTAGATGAAACATATAATACATATAGTTATAAACTTTAATTTTTAAATTATAAAAAATATAAAATAATTATAATTGATAATTTTCACATGTTATTTTTGTCCAGTATACATATTATATATATAATAATTTGTTTAAATAATTATTTTTCTTTGTCTATTAAATTAATCGATCTTGTGTTAGACCAAAGAATAATGTTTTTTATTTGTGTCTTTAATTTTTCATTTTATATAATATGTTATAAGTGAAATATTTTCAAACGTAATTTTTTTATTCTGCAAAGTAATTTAGATAAAAAAAGAGTATGCTTTTTTATATTTTTTGTTGCATAATGCATCCATAAAAATTAACTTATATGAATCAAAATTTATATAATGATAACAGTAATAATCAATAATAGTGTCCACTAACAATAATAATGTAGTACTCTTTTTGTTTGTTTAACCAACTTGCATAATTTTATCTTTATTGTGGATCATTTCTTTTAATGACTTGAAAAATACATTATTCATTATGTTCATTTATTTAATACTATAAATTTCTAAAAATTGAAAATTAAATATAAAATTAAAACAATTTGTATTCTCTTGAAGTTCCTTCGTCAATATTTAAACTAATTAATGATACATTATTAAATAATCTTAACTCACCTTAATTAATTAATTAAATTAATAAATTTATACATAATAAAAAACATATTTAATGTGTTCAATAATTAATTATCTAAAGGTAATTATCTATTAAATTATAAATTATCAAAAAATTTAAAAAATCAATGGAGAAATCTTAAAGAGTGTTTTTTGATCTTTTGTGCTGTTAAGATTTATATAATTAGTAAAATATTTAAAATGAAATAGAAATTTCTAATGATTGAAAGGGAAATGAAATTAATTTTAGCCCATTTTGGAAAAGTGCATTGAATCCTTCATTTTGTTGTAGCCTCATAAATTAAATTAAAATCCCGGATACCGTTTTTATTTTCGAGCAGATTGAAATGTTAAATTGCCAAATCAAATTCATGAATACTTTTTTTGAGAACATAAATAATAAATGAGTTTATTATTGCATCGTGCTTGATTTTTTTCCTGTTTTGTCAAAAAAAATCCTTTTAATATTGAGTTTGAACTTTTATGACTATATTTTATTTTCCTTCATTAGTTTACGATTTTGCAAAATTTCTCGAAAGGTAGAAATTGTAAAATCTGTTAATTTTAGAATATTAATTGGACCGGAACATTCCACGTAGTATGATCAGTGTTGAACATGCAATCTTGCTACCAATCCATCATTGTAAATGACCGAGACTTTCAACACCTCGTATCGAACCAACCTTTTTGTGCCGACAAGTCCACAATTGTGTGGGAATTGGGATGTTTAGGTGTCTTTGACTCAACTTGAATGTACAACATCACGCCGGCTTAACGTGTAGACAACCAAGTCGAATTTAAACAATAATAGTATTTATTTGAGGTAAATTTAGTAAAAACAGATTATGCTAAATAGTTTGTATATTAAAAAAATAGCGAAAATAACACATCTTTTTAAACATAGATTGCTTTATACTAAATACAATATACCTCGATAAAACTTGATATAAAACCAAACTCAATTGACTCGTAAATAAGATCAGTAACCAAGAATATCAATGATCTTTAGCAGGTCAGTTGCTAGACTCAATCAAGCCAATTACTGCAGCCTCAAATTCTGCAGTGACTAACAATCGGCAGAAAACTGAAACTCTGAAAACAAATTAAGCAGATTCAACTAAAACTGAACTATAATGTGAAAAACAGGTGGTGTATTCTTTACATGAATGATCTAAAAGCAGTAATCCTTTATTTGATACTTCTCCAACTTTCCTACATCAGCAAAATCCTTCACCATAAAACCAGCATCACAGACGGTAAATACAAGCAAAAGACTATGGAATTTACAAGATTGAGTTGACAACTAAAATGGCAAAAACATCGACTACTGGTATTTCAAGTTTGACAGAGAACAAGGCACCAACGAATTTGCAGCGATATTATGACACAAAGCTGCAAACAAGGGGCCTCGGGGCTTAAGACCAGCTTCAATCCATTCCCACTTCTCCTTCCCCTCTGTTGCTTTCTTACTCCCCACCCACCACACACCATGTTCTCATTTCCTATTCAATTTTTGTGTTTTCCAGAAAAAAAAAAAGGAAAAAGAAAAAAAAAAGGGTATTGACTCTATAGAAAGGAAAGGAAAAGAAAAGAAATGCCAAATCCGCAGCAACCATGAACAGTGGGCAAAAAGAAAACTTGTGCATTTGTAGCTTTTCCCTCCCACATTTAATTCCAAATAGATACTAAATTGATTTTCTGCTGAAGTTTTCTTATCACACATCCTGCTGTTAAATTAATCAATAGGAGGGTAAATTATCATTTCCTGCAATGTGATAAACCAAAATGATGTTGCTATCATGGAGGTCAATGAAAGAAATAATCTAACAACGTAATCAGGAGATGCATTTATGAAGCAAACCTTGTCACAAACAGGACAGGCTTCACTTCTTTCCATCCATTCCAGAATGCAAGCAAGGTGAAAATGATGCTCACATTTTGTTGTAATTTTGGGATTCTCTGCATCATACTCTGAAATGATGAGCAAAATAAAAGGTGATTACTAGAACAGAAGAATAGAAACCAGGCACCAGCAAACAAACTAGCAGAATGGTAAACAACCAAACAGCAGATACAATTTAATGTTGCTATTACGAGAAAAATTAAGGACTCCATGATGAATTTTTTGAGCAGAACCTCTATTACCTTCTAGGCAGATGGGGCAATCTTCTTCCTTAATTTCCAGAACAAGGGGTTCAGCTGACTTTGACAGCTCAACATCACCCCCTTTTGTGGAATCATTTTCCAAATCAGTTTGTGCTTTGCAGTCCACCTCTTTCGCATCTTCCCACTTAGGAGAAGTATTCCGAGCGCCAGCTGTTTCTTGAACAGAACCAGAAATTTCTGTTTGCACAGTCCCATCATTCTTATCACCACATACTCGAGGGGTTTGTGGACGTCCTACATCAACATTAAACGGCATGGGAGCAGGGGGAGGTCTATACGCATCGGGAATTGACGTATCCAAATTGGTATCAACCAAAAGCCCCGTGGAAAGCCCAGAAGCAGCACCATGGTGGGATGACAATTGAACACGCTCTTCCGACGCTCTCGGATACTACAAAAAGAATGACAATTCCATAACCAATCAATACTATACAAGTAGCAAATTCAACTTCTCAAGCAACTCATAACAATACTTAAGCGATTGAACTCACTCCATTAACACACCCAACACTAGATGATCAACCACAAAAGTAGAAAGACTCAATTTTTCTTATTAACCATTAAGTTCACTACTCCATGGTACTAATAAACTCACAAACTAATCAAGTCAACCAAAATCATCGCTGGAACCCTTGTCAATTTCCGCATTTCAGAATTTCAGCCGATCCAATCCATCATTAAATTAAGCCAAACCACTGAAACTCGAAACAAACAACGCACAATTGAGACTAACAAGCAATTCAACCAACTTAAATTCCAACAAACAATTCAATATCACTCAATGCTGTCAAAATTGTGCCTAAAATCAACACTTCAACATAACAAACACCCAAAATCACAAATAAAAATACTTCACATAACACAATCAATACCGACCAAACCAATTCAATCAAACAATAAAAGAATCAGAATTCAAAAAGCGAGATGTCAAAATCGCGCTTTTTTTGTACATAAGAGCAAGAAAGCGCAGTACTAACATAGTAATAAGTTGGCGCGGCGCTAAGTTCAGCTGCTCTTGAAGAACAGCAACAGCAACCTCCCATTATGCTCTCTATATATGTGTGTATAATTGTATGTATCGACTTTCTATTTTCAGTTATTCATATCGGAAACAATCGGCGGCGGCCGGGAAAACCTAGAGGAAGACGACATGAGAAGAAGAATCAGAGACGGTGGAGAGAGTTTTTATTCTGTTGGGCTATCTGTTAGAGAGAGTGTTGGCGTTTGTGCTGGACAACGACTTTCTCTGAAAAAGCTGCCCTATCTTTTTACTATTTTATATTTTTAATTAATATTTAATATATATATATAATTAATTACTCTGATTTTTTTTGCAACTCCTTTTGTTTGGAAAAATTATATTTAATGTTTTTTTATTGATTCAAGTTAATTATATTTAGTTTTTTTTGCCAAATAATTATATTTAGTTTATTTCAACTGAAGTACGCCATTTCCACCCTTTGATTTGTTCATTGGTAAAATTTGAGTCAAACCTGAAGTGTTGAGATTGTTTTTTCGGATAAAATTTTTGCAATTTACTTATTTTGTTGCAATTTGCTAAAATTACTCATAGAAATTTATTTAATCAGCCTAAAATAAACACCTCATTCAAATTCAAGTTTGGCAAAATTATATATGATTCATTGACATTAATGGGGTGTCTAACATTTTATTTTTCTAAACTCGATGATTTAACTCTTAAATTTTTTTCTATAAATGAGTAATACTTCATCCATCCCATAAAAATAGGTTATTTTTTTTATTCGTTCCAATAGATAGACTTATTTTTGTATTTAGATTAGTGATTATAAATCATCAGACTAAATTATATTTATTTAAGTATATATTACATAAAAGTTTGTGAGATAATATAGAGGATATATTAGGAATTTTTTTTAAATTAGTGCGTTTAACTATTCCAACTAACTATTGTTAATTTGTGTGAAAAAATATTGTAATCTATTTTTTATGGAACGGATATAGTAAATAAATTTTAGTTTAGTTAGAGTTATTTCGAATACCAAAAATTTAGTCTTTGAGGATTATGTCACACATCTTAAAAATGTAATGCTACTTACTCTCATGCAATGAAAATATAAAGATCAATCTTGCTGTTATCGCTCTATCTATCGTTAGATTTACCTCTAGTTTCTTGTTAAGTTCAACCCTGAGTTTTAATTTATTAGGCCTAAATAATATGATCCTTGTTCCCTAGACATAGTAGGTTTCTCATAACAATTGTAAGATTTCTTGTACCCGTTGTTCTGATGTTGTAAAGACAGGCGTTTGATTCCACTCTAATAAAATTTGGAAATATTAAAAGATTAAAAATAAAAAATTGAAAAATTAAATTCCAAGTGTTAAAGTGTTTATTTACCACAAGTAACGAATTCTTTTTGTTCTCATTACTCTATTAATGTGTTTATTGTATATGACCAGAGCTGTTAAAGCAGCTGGTTGTGCAGTGTATTCCAATTTTAAGATATTGTATTTAAATTTTTTTTTGTAGAGTCGAAACTCGATGAAAAAAATGTGTTTATTATATTGGTTAATTAAATTTTTGTGAGAAGGAATTTCTTTGTCGTGAATGTAAAAGTACAAATACGATGGGTGGTCCACCCCACAGGTCAACCACTAGGAGTGCTGGCTGAAAATTTAGGAGACCTACCTCCTTTTCTCCACCCACTTTCTTTTGACTATTACTAGTTTGTATGTCTTACTTCCTATTTGGTAATTGTTGCAAGTAGTTGTATTGAAAATTGTACTTCTAAGTTTATTTTAATAAAAGGCATTCAATTAAACTCAATCTTCATGGAAGTACCTACCTTTCTTCTTAGCTTCATGACTAAAAAAAAAGAACTTTATTTTTAGCTAATGCAATCAATAATATGTATACTTGTAAATGAGAGAACATGATATAGCATTCAACAAAGCCCCCCGTACGACAACAAATACACCAATAGGCTCACAATTTTATGGAAATTTGACTGACGTTGAGAACGGAATTCTATAAAGGTGAGATAAAAAAAGAATTTTTACATAAAGATAGAAAGAAGGTGAAATTAATGATTACAAAAATATGCTAATGTTGAAAAATTGGGTATGTCCGTGTTGATATTGAATGGAACTCAAATCTGTTAGTTGTTGGATTGATTAACGAGCTCAACTAATTATTGGTAATTAATTGTGGACTTCCTAAATAGATTATAAAGACCAAACTAGGATCCACTCATCTTATATGAGTAAAAAACCTTACAGTTGCCTAATGTGTGGGAAAGTAGATAGTGAGAATAAGGTAAAGAAAGAAATTACGTTCTTTTTCTCCCAACACATAGAGCTGCCACTCTCTTCTCCATAGAAGAAGAAAAATGTTCTTCTTCCTTCCCACTAGAAATCGTGCACTAATCTTGGAATGACATCTAGACTGCGTGATAGACAAGTACTCCCGTCTGTAACAACCCGATTGTGGTTTACTCGCGTGACCAACAATGAATCGACCATATTCCGCTTCTGTCATGCCTAATGCCTTGCTGTTCTTCCGCTGCCAAGGAATCGAGGAGTCAAACCGGGATTCGTTGTTGTTAGTCTGTCGACCGGTACGCATATTCCTTCATTGGTATCAGAGACTGGGTAAGATTTCAATTTTCTGATTCAAAATAATTGTTGGTCTTGGTCTGGAATGCCTACTGTATTTTTGCGTGATTTATTTCTTCCTGGAACGCAAAATTTGTTTCAAGTTCGTCCGAACCCAAATTTTTGAATTCCAAATTTCAAAAAACGGACACCACCATTGAGATTAGCGACCCCTAAAATGTATTCTGACCAAGTTTCGTGGCCAGAAACAGCTGGGAAGGCCCTCAAATCAGCAAAAAAGGATTTGGTTAAACTAAGTGAGGCGGCTGCAGATGAATTGCTTCTTCTGATGAAATAGAGCTACGTGGCACACTCTAATTCGTTGGATGAAATTAGAAGACCTAATCAGATTGTGACACGTGTGAGAGACTAATAGCTTAGTCAACATTGACCAAGTGACACGTGGACCACTGATGCTAATACACGTGTCAGACACGTGGAAATTGTGTCACAGATGCGTACACCTCATCGACACATGTCAGTGCTGACTGGACAGCCACGTCAGCATCCAAAACCAGTCATTGCATGTCACGTGGACATTTGTGCCACATGTCTTTCCACATCATCGAACCATGTGGACCAATCGAAGGTCGCCATATGGCAACACGATCAGTAGACACGTGGCAAAAGACAACTGCCGCTAGTAGAGGCGCGTGCAACGACACGTGAGGTGCGTCTAGGTCTTGTGACGGCGCATTGAGTGTAATCGTGGCGCATGTTGGAGCGTGACACCTGTCCCGACCACCAAATTGTCCGATTTTTTTGACAGAATTAATATTTGGATTTTTTCGGTATTTTTGGCATATTTTTCACAATTTTTAGAGTTCCAGAACTATTTTTTCCAAATATTTTGAGTATTAAAAATTGTTTAAAATTGTAAAAATTGTGTTTTCTATCATGAATTATTTCAGAAATTAGTGTTCAAAATAATTGATCTTAAAACGTGCAAATATGGTTCTCATTTAGATAATTGGGATGTGATTCTAATTATTTGGGTAATATATGTGTATGTATGATACCCATTTTATTTGTAATTAGTTACAAATAGTTCAAATGAGGTAAAACCATATTGTATCGAATAAAGTGTGAATTAAGAAATAATTTGCACGACTCTCAAAGAGAGCATTTTGGGATGGTGGTGGTTGTAATGGGAAGAAAATAATCGTGTATGAGAAGCACGAGGGTGATGAAGGTTTTATTACTTCATAAAAGATTATGAGTACTCATCACCAATATTGGCTAAGTCATTGGTTCATACTAGAATTTTGTGAAAACACGATTCCCCTAAGTGTCTAGAAAAGATACTTGGAGATTCTAAAAGATGATAACGCATCGAGAATGGTATGTCCAAAATTACACCATAATCGCAAAGAGAGATCGTGAGAAGTGAGAGCGTTCACTTTATGGTCATATGATTAATAAGATTCTTGATAAGTTGACATGACAACTTACGAATTCTATTTTAACACATTAGGAAAAGTCTATTGTGTAACCAATTGGTAGACATAGCTTAAATATTATATTGGTGTAGTATTATTTTGGGGATATTTATATGCATTGTTTGTGTATTGATGTTGCCTAATGTTAACTTACGTATGTTAATATTGAGATAGATTGTTTGGATTGCTTGTTGGTTCAATAAATGATAATGATTCATTTATTAATTTTGGCTAATTGTTGTGTTGATTTGCCTTAATTTAATGCATAATATTTTTTTTTTGTTGAATATATTGTCCAATTATTAAGTTTGGCTTGATAATTGAGATGACCAACATGGATTCCCCTAAATCGAGTGGACTTTAAAAAGTGAATCCAAACAATCATTATTTACTCTCTATAAAATTAAATGTAGTATGGTTGATTATTACAACTGAGATGGTAATTGTGCACC
>CAODLS010163276.1:0-10845 GCA_948243855.1 Flueggea neowawraea | reverse complement strand
ACTAAGCAATAATGATTAAGCAACTAAAAGGAAATACTTGAAGAAAGCGTGTAAACATAAGCAAATAAAGATTGAAACCACGAAGAACACTGGCATTAATAAAAGTTACAAAAAGTTCTAAATGCTTACGTGCTCAGCATGGGAATTCTTGCAATCCGCCATTAATGCTCAGTAAACAAATGGAACTCAGAAAGGAACAACGGAATAAAAGAGAAATCAAGAAATAAATTTGCAAGAATTTGGTCTGTGATATCCTTTGTTCTATTTTGTCTTGTTATTTATAGTGGTGTACTTCAGCGGTTATTCACTGAAATTTCGCCCATGTTCAATGCAGTACACAAGATTGATCCTATTTGTGGTGATAACTGCCCATGTTTTGAAATCTCCCTGCGTTCTGGTGACCGTTTTACTTCTCAAGCATAGCCAATATCAACCGCTCTTCTTCCTGCGTTTCGGTGACCATTTTACCCCGCAAGTGTAGCCAATATCAACCGCTCTTCTAGCCACGTTATGTTCTAATGACTTCTATTCTCGAGCTTAGCCCTTTTGTTCTTTCGGGACTACCTTGAGCTTCCCAATAATGCTTGTGTGAGTGACAACCCGAAGTCTATTTAGACCACTTTACTTCTCCTGAGTATACTGTGGGCTCGAACTTGTTAACTATCAAAGATCTATACTCGAGAAATGAAGTGTACCATGCTTTTCGGTTTTGGGGTTGGTTGCCCTTCTTGGCTTTCCTCGGGAATGGCTATCCCCGAAGGAGACTTTGTGAGTTGTTATTTGTTTTACTCACACAACCCTCGCATTTAATGCTTCTGGAGGCGGATTATCCCTTCTTGACATGTGTCCGAGACAATAAATGTGCCCAACAATTAGCTTTGTGGACACGTGCATTATTTTTATAAATATTTTGAAAATTTTTGCAGATTATATGACTAAATTATAAAAAACATTATGTTAGTAAAATTAATCAATGTAAATAATATTAACCTCATTATCTATCAAAATAACTTTTACGTTTTCCACTGTCATTGTTACTGGAATAATGCTCTATCATCTCAACTAGAATAATCAAAACTTATATGCACCATCATTTTTATGAGATTTAAAGTTCTTCAATACTCTTAAATTGAGATCACGAAGTTTCTCAATAATAAATTCTAAAATTTTGAAACCTATATTACAACGCTTAAATGTAAGCCCTAAATTTAGTAAATATTGACATTGAACTTTAAAATGAAACAAAAAAGTGGAACTTGCAATAGTTCATTTTAAAAAAGAAAACGTAACTTCTACTAGTGTAGAGATTGTATGTGCAATAGGTTGATACACAGACACACACAAAAATGTTACACAACATACTCTATGCAGAGCATCATCGGTGCTGGTTACATCAATATTTAGCTAATAGAGATAAATACTTTTGGTATTAGATATTGTTAAACCTAAATAGAGATAAATTAAATGGAAGTGAAATTCTATCCACATTGATGATAATTAAAAATAATTTTTTTTAATTAATTATCTTTACTTTAGTTAATTATCCTTCTTTCTAGTTGATGATAATGATTTTAATGTCATGTCATTCAACAACTATAGTAATTTAGAACTGAAAAGAGGAATAAAAGTGTCCAATTTTTTTTTCACACATTTTATAAGTTTTATGATATTCTCTTTTATATTATCCAATCAAAATTCGATAAATCAAAGAGAAAGTTAATATTATATTTGATTGGAAATTTTTACCTAAAAATGAATAACTCACTCACTCTCACTCACCATTCAAAGAACCAAAAAAACCCAAATCAATCTAACTCGAACCACCCAGAATAAAGAACCACCCAAATCCAAGAAAACCCAATCTAACCCTACTCCACCCCATTCCCATCTTGTTCACTGTCATTTGCATCCTTATCTGTCATCTCCTTCGTTATTCTCTCTCACATTCATCCCTCGCATCTCTTAAATCGTTATGTTCTCTCTCATCTTTGTCCCTCTTTCTCATGTTTATCCTTACTCTCTCTCTCTCTCTCTCTCTCTCTTTCCAGAAACCATGGCATCACAAATCAAAATCAGTAACTTCAAACATAGGAAAAAAGTGATGAAATTGAGAGGAGAAGATACAAAGAACAATAGAAGAAGGAAGAAGGTGGTTCGAGTGGTTCCGTTTCAACGAAGAGAATGGAGTTTTTTCTATTGAATTCAAATTTTCTGGTTCATGTGAGTTCAATTTTGTGACAATTTGTTGAGGTTTTAACTAAGTTGATAAGGGCAAGATGCAAGAATGGATCTGATTTTGATTCTATAACGTTGACGCCACCTATTTCGGGTTCAATTTTCCTAAGTTTGAATTCTATAATTGATTTTTTATAGCTATTGAGAGGGTGTGTGGCACAATGAAGCTTTGCGACTGGTGCCATTATACGGTGATCGTCGACGAGAAGGTGTTCTAGGCTCTCTCGAGTTTCTAAGGATATTCTTTGTCATGACCCATTTTCAGACCATGATCGGCGTACGACGTGAACCGAACCATAGGCCCGGCCCATCCCGCACAAGCTTTGGAGAATAGAACATTTACCCAAATTCTTTTTATTAACTAGCTTATTATTCATATAAAAAAACAACGTAACAGACATAAAGTTGCTAAGAAAAGTATTTTCTAATAACAAAACATAATTATAAGATTTAAAATACGAAATAAGTATTTGTGAGTAAAATATTTTAAACCAGAATGTTAACAAATACAAAATCATAACCCACTAACCGGTGTGAAGCAAATAACATAACATAATACTTGGGTCTGAACAATATGGCACTCACTGATGATAAAGACACCTCACTGGACAACAAAAATCTGCACAAATACTGAATAACCTGAAAAATGTTAAAGGGAGAAGGTGGGTAAACTCAGTGAAGAAACGATGCTCCAAATCTCCTTCGGGACTCACATAAATTGTTTTGAAAATCATTTGAAATGCAGATATAAGTGTATATATATATACACGCTAAATACAGAGTAATAGTTCTCAAAAAACATTTTGAAATCGTTCGCAACCAAATCAAACAACAGGCAGAGAGACATACAAAATATTTATATATCATATATCAGGAACAAATATGGTACTAGGAAAAGAGAAATAACTATATAAGGTGTGGTTTTTGACACTAACTAGAAACAGAGTACATGTGTTTGGCCGGACACACGACTACCATAATACCTTCGTAACTGGGTCTTGACTACGCATTGGTATACCAAAGGCTACGTTTACCCTACATAGCATAGGTGTCCTATATCAAAGTATATATAGCAGACGAGCATGCAAATCAAAGCTTATGTTGTAGAAAATATTTACATATACTTCATATATAAATATTAGACATCAAAAACAGAAGATTGAGTATTAATAATCATTTAAGTCAGATTATTAATTAGCCAAACCATTTGTTATTCAAATTTCAGAATAAATCCATACACAACAAAAACATATAGGGTTCAGAAGACACAACCTGTGTCTGAAGCTGTCATCCCAATCACCTAGACGCCGAGCCAAATAATCCCAACCTCAGACCATCGGTGAATGGCTAACCATTTCATAAACCAAACGAAGCTGGAACAAATATCAAAGTAGAGTCAAAATATGATACTATTACAGAATGCATAAAATGCAAACGCAAACTTGCTCCTCGAAAATCATAATTAACAAAAAATTACAATTTGGTCCTTTAACTTTTCTAAAAACTTTAGTCCCTAAGACCTCAAAAATTATAGATTAGTCCTCAAACTATTCAAAAATTATAAGTTAATCCTCATAGTAGTTATAATTCTTAAATAAGGCCTCAAACTTTCTAAATTACAAATCTAACCCTAACATTCAAAAATTACAATTATGACCCAAAATATGCAAAATATCATATTCGGTTCTTTCGGCAGAAATAATCCAAAATCATCCTACTCTTGATACAACAGATAGAAATCATTCTAAAGTACCTACATTGAGTCTAATCAACCTCAGAAGCTTGAATCTATGATCAAATCCAGCAGAACAACTCAAAATCCTCCAAAAATGCTCAAACCCGTAACAAACCCTAACCCACACAAAATTACACCAAATATTTGAATTTTGGGTTGAATCTAGTGTTTCTAGCCTCCATCTATTATGATTTAACATCCCTTAACCATCATTCCAACAAAAACATGCGAAAAATCGAGACCCAAACCAAAATGCTCAACTTGGTCATCATGGCAGAATTCAAATTTCAAACACAAAGCTTAAGAAAAGAAGTGATTATAGATGGTTTCCTACCTCAAGAATGAAAGTGGAAGCAATGAGAGGCAAAAGGGAATGAAAAGGAACATATTAAGAGGTGTTTAAGTTGAAAAATGGCATGTGAGGCCGAGAAGGGTTATGTTTGGGGGTGTTTAAACCTCTAAACCAAAATTGCGCGTTTTAAGTTTTTGCATGGCTTACTCGAGTTACACCGTTGCTAAGTCGAGTTGAATTTGCCCAGTTCATCACTTGGAAGCTCGACTTACTTGAGTTACAAAAAATCTAACTCGAGTTGTATGAACCTTGTCTAACTTGAGTTATCCAAAATGCTAACTCAAGTTATCCAAAATTCTAACTCGAGTTGTATGAGCATTGTCTAACTCGAGTTATCTAAAATGCTATGTCGAGTTATATGAGCCTTGTCTAACTTAAGTTAACAAGGCATCAAACCACTCGAGTAGTATAGTTAATATACTTCGGTTACGCATTGCTAAAAAGGCTCAACAACATGTAAACTTGTAAATGTTGAAAATGTCCATTTGTTACTGCGTTTTGGTTTGTAACTTCAGCTTTTGATGTTTAATTTTAGATGATCTAGAGAAAGTTGAAATTAATCAAAATTTGATTGTTTAATTTATTGGATAATTGAACCGTTGAGTAGCAGAAATGCTTATTTTATGGATTTGTTTAATTAGGATTTATGTTGTTTTTTATTTCTAAAATTGATTGATTGGTTGTGGTTGTGGATTTGGAGGATTGGTGTTGATGTGGTATAGATATGATTTTGTTTCAGTAATGGTGATTTTGAAGAGAGAGATAGAGAGATGTGGCAGAGGAGAGAGATAAGAGGTGGTGTGTTTCTAGAGAATGGATGGTGAAGACAGAGCGGGGAGGAGGAGAGAGACAGAGAGCAGTGATGGGTTTGGATTTTGGTTTGAGATGGATGATAGTTTGGCTAATTGGATTTGGTTTGGTTTGAAGGTGGTTTTAGTTTGGCTTGAACAAAAGAGAGATGGGTTTTGGTTTGTTTGATTTTAGAGTTGACTCGGCATTAAAATTTAACATAGGCCAGTTTTTTAGACACATTGACAACAATTTCTTCCACGTCATACGCGTGAAACTCACTCTCTATTTCTCTTACTAAAACAATTCATAAAGAGGGTTGGTTGATTCAATTTTTGCAAGTTAAGGGGAGTTTTTTGTCGGCACTTTGCAAGTTGAAAGGGATGGGTAAGAATTCACAAAGTTAAGGTGGCAGATTAAGAAAATTGTGATAGTTCAAAGGGAACACGTGTATTAAGCTAAAAAAAATAGAACAAACAAAAAATCTTACTTTACCTTAAATAAAATAATTTGTACCTTGAAAAACTCAACCAATTCAAAGCCTTCTCTCACTTAGATCCACATTGTTGTTGGTGTTACTAGAATTGAAAACCAGTGTAATACCTCGTCTGTTTCTGACCAATCCTCTAAAGCATTCCGACCAGTCCCGATTTGTTTCGATCAATTTAGATCGTATCCTTTGGTGTTTAGAGTGTTAATTAAGTGTTTGAGGATGTTTAATGACGTTATTTTTGTAAGGTCGGGAGTTGTTAAGCCTAAAAAATGGCCCGACGTGTGTCCGAAAGTGAGAGAAATCAAGAAAAGGGAAAATGGGAGTCTTACGTACGTTAGTACTTAACTGAGAAGTACGTGAGCTTGGTTTTCATATGATTCACGTACGTGAGATGAACAGTGAAGTACGTGAGGTCGGGTCTGATGCCTCTTAAAGCTATTTTTCACCCCGACAATGTACGTGATACGTGAGGGTCCCCTGACGTATGTGAGATGAATTTTCACGTATGTGAGCATTGTTCAAACATCTTAAAACACCCAAACCGAGCCTCTTTCGTGATTTTAACCTGTCATCTGCCATTTTGACTTCAGAAACACTCTCTCTTCATCACCCATCGTCTCTCATTGATTCTTATTTCTTCCTTAAGGTAAGAACATGTCTTTATTCATTTCCTTTCTTCATTTTATGCATTGAATCACGTTTTGATTGGTGGATGTGAATAGTGATAGTTTTGAATGTTCAACTTGATTTTGTTGATTTCTGTTGGTTTGGGACTTAGACATTGATTGTTTATGATTTATTGAGGCCAGAGGAACATGGATTAAGCTTGAGTTATGAAGATTTGATGTTGTTTTGGTTGGGTTAGGGTTTTGGCCGAATTTTTGAAGGAACTTGATGATTTTGAGTTGTTTTGTTGTAATTGATTATGGATTTATGTTTCTAAGGTTGATTAGGGGTAATGTGGATGGTTTGGAACATTGGGTATCTAGCGATACGGATTTTAGGTTATTTTTGACGAAATTCTGTCGCGAGGACTAAAACTTATATTTTGCATATTTTGAACTAGTTTTCTAATTTTGCGGGTTTAGGGATTGTTTTGCAATTTTTTAGAGTTTGAGGATTAAATTGAAAATTCTAACTACTTGGAGGATTGTGTGTAATTTTAGAATATTTTGAGGACTCATTTGGAATTTTGAAACTTTTGGGGACTAAAGAGTAATTTTACAGTGGTCGGGAACCAAATTATAATTTTACGAGAAGTTTGATTTTTGAGATATGCTTCTCAGGTTCAATGTCTACATTTGCATTGATGTATTTTGGTAATGTCATAGTACCAGCATTATGTCTCTAATTCTGCTTTGATAATTATTCAGCTCTGTATTTCGGTCAGCAAGGTTAGCCAGCCATCTGGACCATTCAGCTTGGATATTCAGGTGAGTGGAATGACAGTTTCAGACACATAGGTTGTGTCTTCCTAAACTTATACATTTTTGTTGTGTCTAGACTCTGGCATGTAATCTGGAATAAACTAAGGATCGGTAAATTTAAAATTTGCTTACGTGAGAACTTGTTTGCGAAAAATTTTGTTTATCTGAAATCTTATGAGTTTCTTCTGAAATAAATATATATTTATATGTATATTTTCTAAAAATTATTTATGCTCTGCATGTCTGTATATTTTGTTATTTATTCTGCTTTTGAAAATTTATTTTTTTGTAATAAATTATTATGTTCTGAAATAAGATTTTTGAATAAACTTATTTAATATCTTTTTGTAAAACGTTTCTTTGTTTTTGAAAGCAATAATAATAAGTATTCAGTTTCTATTTTATGTAAAATTAAATTATGCTTTATATGATTGTTTGTTTAAATTAATTATTTTGATATCATAAATTTTGGGATAAGGGACACCTAGCTACGAGGTAGCGTAGCCTTTGGTATACCACTGTTCTATGAAAGCCGAGTTATTGAGGTATTCTGGTGACCGTGTGTTCGATCAAACACATGTACTCTGTCTGATTCTGTCTGGTGGCACAACCACACTTCTAATATCCGTCTGATTCTGTCTGGTTCCTATCCTACCGTTTGCTATACAAATGTATATTTCTGGTTTGAATGTCTTACACAATTTTACGTTGTCTGCTTGGTTTGAAAATTGTTTTCGAAACAATAATATTAATGTATTTTCCATCTGTTGTATGGATACATGTACACATGTTTGTATATTTTTTATTTTCCATTATTACTCTCTGTAAATACTTTGAAAATGAATTTTATCCTCTGTAAGTGTTTATGAAAAATAAATATTGTTTTTGGTAATATTTCCGAAAAGATAATATTATATCTATTTCAAATTTTGAAATTAATTATGTTTATTTAACTTATTTAATATTTCAATCTGTGTCACTATTTGTTGTTTGTTATCTGTGCGAATATTTTCGAAATGATTTTCTGAACTACTATGTATCTGTATACGAGTGTCCACTAATAATATCTGGCCATATACATGCATGCAGTATTTTCTGAAAATGTTTTCAAAATGGTTTTTGTGAGGCACTGAGCCGCTCTAGAGTGTCATTTTCTCACTAGGATTCTTACCACTTTCTTTCTGTTTATGGTCCATTTTTCTTTATCTGATTTCTCAGGTTTCCTTTTGGTATTCGGCAGCTATTCGACGTCTTGTTCCTAGTTAGGTGTTTCATCTGCTAGTAAATGCCCATTTGTTCAAGCCTAATTTTTTTGTTTTGTTAATGGATCCACACCAAGATACTTGTGGGTGTTTTGGCTTTGTAAACTTATTTGATATTTGAATTTGATTCCTGATTTGATAATAATTTTTATTATGAAAACTTGTGTTTTAAGAAGTTTGGATTTTACTTATTTATTAATCTTGTTATTTAATGAATTAGGGTATAAGTTCTGTTCTCCGAGGCTTGTGTGATATGGGTCGGGCTTCCATAGACAGTTCGCCTCGTACGCCGGTCATGGTCAGAAAATGGGTCATTACAACCAGCAAAAGGCCACTCCTCCTAGAAAGTCATAGATTCACCATCCACGAAACCATAATTGAATTGAAATTGCCCATCACTCACTATCTATAAAACCATAAACCTAACTCTACTGCCACAATCACCCATCATCCACCATAAGAAACAAAACTCAGAAGGACGAGAGACAAAAATAAGTTTCCAATCGTAAAATGGGTTTTTGTCACGACCCATAGTCGGGCTCGTGACCGACCTACGAGGCGGACCATCTGTGGAAGCCTAATACATCCCGTACAAGCATTTGTGTACATAAATTCTACCTGACTCATCCAAATATTTATTTAAAACATTTATAAAATGTTTATAAATGAAATAAAACCATATATATAAATGAAATAAAACCATATATATATATATATCATTTTATTTCATTTATAAACATTTTATAAATGTTTTAAATAAATATTTGGATAAGTTGGGTAGAATATCTGTACACAGAGGCTTGTACGAGATGGGTCGGGTTTCCATAGACGGTTCGGCTCGTATGCCTGTCACGAGCCCGACTATGGGTCGTGACATCACATCTCTACATCCTAACACAAAATCTAAGATAGCATATTTACAAAGCTAGACATAGAGCAATAAAGATAAAACCTAAACATGATTCTAAACAAAGAAAAAGGAAATAAAAAGGGAAGAAGAAAGCTTGTCTCAATTGATGATGGAAGCCTCTTCAATCCTCTTCTCTCTCTCCTCTTCAATGCCTTGAATCCTCCTTGAAAATTGAAGGAGAATGATTCTCTTCTTTAATGTACAAGTCCAAGGTTTCCAAAATGATGTAAGAGAGATCTATTTATAGCGCTCAAGGTCCCCCACAAACCCTAGAAAAGATATGCCAAAAATGTCATTGCTTTGAGCCTTAGTCCCACACTTTTGGAGTCTTTCGTCACTCTCTTCTCTCTCCTTTGCGTGTGTCACGGCCGTGACACATTTTTGCCCAATATGGCGATTCTTCCAGCCTCTGTCATGACCGTGAGAGAGGCCATGACTGTGTCACAACCGTAACACTTTGTCTGTCACGGCCGTGACACATTTCTATGTCACCTCTTCACGTTCTTTTTTTGTCACGGCTGTGAGGTTTTGTCATCATGTCTGTGACCCTTCTTTTCACCTCGTTTTCTTCATTTTCTTCATCCACACATGAGTTGGTTCAAGGCCTTTCCATTTTGCATCCTTTTTGCATCATTTCCAACTCATTTTCTCTAATTTATCTCATCCTACAAATATCACAAAAATCATAAGAATTTTACCACAAAAGCATGATTTATAGGATGAAAATAGATGCATTCTTGCTTGAATTAATGTGTAAATTTAGCATACATCACCTTGGTAGAATTCTAGTTTAAAGATATTTTGTTAGTTTTGTTGGGTTATGTACTTATGAATGTCATTTCTAGTTGTGAATTCCAAATAGTGGTATCAAAGCCAATTGCACAATCAGTATAAACAATTTCTTTTATATGTGATATAATTGTGTTGTTTAATCTATTTGGCCTTACCTTATATTTTTTGATATTGTTGCAAAATTAATAATGCATGTTAGGATTTAATTTAACAAGATAAACCTATTTGGGGATGCAAAGCTTTAGTGAAATGACAAGTTTAAGAAAAGTTAGCATTCACCTAGATCCAGAAAATGCAGATTTGTGTGGTATCTAAAGGAAACAAGGGGATACTATTTTTACAATCGTTCCGAGAACAAAGTGTTTGTTGCTCAAAATAGTGTCTTTTTGGATCGAAAATTTAGTTTCAAAGGAATCAGTGGAAGTAAAGTACTTATTGAGGAAATAAAAGAACCAACCGCTAAAGATAGGACAGAGATTCAAGACGACTCACAAGATATTGTGGAGTCTAAATCTATAACACAAGGCCCAAGAATGTTTGGTAGGATTTGTCACGAGCCCGAGAGATATGGATTTCTCATAATTGATGATAAAGGAATTGTTCTTGTATATCACAATGAATCTACAACCTACCAAGAGGCAATTGTAGATTCAAATTCTGTAAAATGGCATAAAGCCATTAAATCAAAAATGCAATCTATGTATGATAACCAAGTTTGAAACTTGGTGGATCCACCTGATAGAGCCAAGATCATTTATTGCAAATGGATTTACAAATTAAAATCGATGTGATCTTCAAAGCAAGACTTGTTGTAAAAGGTTTTAAACAAACTCATGGTATTGACTACGAT
>CAODLS010163220.1:0-12092 GCA_948243855.1 Flueggea neowawraea | reverse complement strand
TTTTTTCTTTGAGCTAGCCAAGGAGAATTTAGGAACATAGCGAATTCATGCCAATAGTGAATAAAAAAGAAGGCAGTCTTTTGTATGCTCTTGTACAGCTCTAGTGCTTGACAAATCTAAATGCAACATCATTAAAAGATAAGTAGAAATATAATAGGAAATTAATTAAACGCTATAACAATATTTATCTTGTCTTGTTCCGTAGTTTCGCTCTAATGTCTTGCTTCAATTTGGTTTAAAAATCCTTAAAACTTGCGTACAACAAGTTGTATTATTGACCAAATATGCATTAATGAATTGGTAGTTTGATCAAAGGTGAATTGTTTGTGTTCATGAAAATATTCAGAGACTCTTTTCCAATACGTTTGATGTTTCTGATCAGTTCCAATAATGGCATCCATACTAACATTTAACCATGCCAAAACAAGTATCAAATCCTCTTGTGCGGTGAAATTGCATTTGCATACTTTTTTTGCATATTCCCTTAAGAAGAGCCAAGTTCAAATTGACTAGGTAATGAATTTGCTTGCTCATCTTGAGTAGCTTGAAATATATACTCATCATGAAAATGAAGATCATCACTATTGTCATGACCAGAATATTAGCCATGACCGGCGCAAGAATTGAGGGAGCGGGACCCACATTGAAACTCGAACGCCTCATGTAAACATGTTAACTTAAATAAACTCTCTTCCAAGAACAATATTTCCAATATCATAAGAACCTTAATATATGTCCTACTATTTCTAGTGAAATGTCGGCAGAGTCTCCCCTATATTATAAGCATCTCTCTGTCAACAATCAACCTAAATATCCAACAATTCAGCATAATAATCCATCAACAATCATCAGAATGTTCAAACCAATTTATTTCAACAATCCCAACTAAGTCAAACATACCAACTACGAGTTACAAATCAAGTTACCATACAGAGCATCTAGAATTTTGATACAAGTTTTATAGAGTTTACATAGACAAAATAAAATAGCATAAGCATGAACAAATGTGCTACAAAATGAGCAAAGAAGTCTCAGAGTCAACCAACTTGGAAAACTGAAAACGGGAGGGTGGGGGTGAGCCTTAAGCTCAATGAGTAACAAGCATACACAAAAGATATTAGGCACATAATATTTTATGCAAAAATAATTTAGTTATATAGAAAACGTTTTTCATCACAAAACGGTTACCAACTTTCTTTCAATTGAAAACCATAAAGCTTTAACAATTACATTAATAGAAAATAAATGAATAAGGTAGGATCTTATAAACCAATTTCCTTGAAGCAAAAGCATAATTCTTGCTCAGTTTTCAATTCATCATGAATCAATGAAACTAGTTCTCAAAAATGCAGACTTATTTAATAAAAAAAAAGAAATAAATTTCTCAAATTAGTATCCTGAAGACATGCATATTTTATTATACACATAGGGGCCGAAAACAAATCACGTGAGTTTATCCAACAGAACGAGTGACACCTCTCTTGCTAGTGGAGTTTTCTATCAATTACCTCTCCTGCAAGTGGAGCAATCCAACATATACCTCTCCTCCTAGGTAGAGCGAATATCGAAAACGAATTTATATAGTTTGCCTTGTATACATACAAGCTAAAAGCACAGAGGTTTTATTGTCCGAAAACAAATTTTCAACCATAATAAGTTCTTGGCACTTTACTTATTTAAAAATCCTTTCAATACATTAAAGCTTCCTCACAAACCAAAAATTCAATGTTTGAAAACTAAGTTGCTTGACAAACTCCAATTACTCGTAAACTTCAAAACTATACTTAAATCATCTTAAAAACATTGATTAAAACCAATCATTAAATAATAAGCAAGCAAAAAGAAATGCATACTAAACTTAAATCATCTTAAAACATCCGTTAAAACCAATCAACGAACAATAAGCAACAAGAAAGAATGTATACGAGTTACTCACCTATAACTCAAACGGTCCGAGCTAGCGACGTTCGGCAATTGGTTCTCCAAAATCTAATGCAACAAAACACGTATTAAGTCACAATCAAATTATTTACAAATACAATATATGAATATCCCCCGCTTCCCAAAAATGCCTAACTAAATTTATTACATAATAAATAATATGCTTTCCTATTTACAAGAACTCTTATCAATAAAATATTTCGACTTCACTCAATTTCTACAATCAATAGACATCCTCTGTAGCCAATTCCTCTTTCTTCCATATCTACACTTTATTCTCCGGTTCATAATCTTTTCAACGAAAATTCATTTTCTTTATTTCCATTTAATCCTCTTATCACCCAATAGAATAATTATAATCTAATTAACATAACTCTTCCTCTAAATATTTCACCAACCACAATTCCAAAGTCCCAAACCATCACATGCATGCATCAATTCTTAACATTTCTAGGTTCTAAATAAATTATTAGTACATGAACACTCTTAGAATAGCTTAGACATTTGCTTGACTTTTATTAAATTCGGAATATATTTATCTCCCAAATTTTCCTAATCCTAACAACCAAAACTCCAAAATTTAATCTACCAAATCACTACCCACAACAAAACAATAACACAATACTCTAATTCCTCAAGTAAAAAGCTTAAATTAACCAACCTAGAGTGAAAAACCTTACCAATCAATTTCGGATGTCATGAACACTCAATTTTAAATCACTTCTTTTTGGTCCAAAATAACAATGCATGCAATCCTAGTGTAGGTAAGTTGATCAAGAAGTGGGAATGGTGAAAGGAATAGGAAACTAAGTCAAAAATCAAAGAAAAGAGAAAGGAAATGAAAAGGGAAGAAATGAAGAGATGGAGTTGCTGCGTCGGGTGAGAAATGCCAGAGGAGAGAGAAACTTTGTTTTAAAAACGTGGGTCGGCAAAGATGTTGTTTTAATTCCTGAATTTCTTAATGATTCCATCACTGGTCCTCACACTTGTTAAAGCCACAACTTGCTCCCTAATTAAACGCCAAAATCATATTTATATATGTTTTTTTCTTCCAAGAATGTTACAACTATTAAGGAAATTTGAGTAATATGAATCGTCATGCCGCTTCATTGAAGACAATAGAAAGTCTAGCACACCAGCAATGCAGACAACAGAAACAAAGCGCAATTTAGTTTGAAGAAAGTGGGGTTGTTTTTAAAACTACTCTCAACTATGAAAGAAATGATCACATAGGTTAATAATAGCTTCATGAGACCTAAACGTTGTCTTAAAAGAAATAATATATGAATCCGAAAATGTTGTCCCAAATACCAAAGAAATTTAATTTTCAGTAATTACCATTTATAAAGCATAAATCCAATATAAGGCAAACTTCAAAACGATCTATCAATTATCTAACCATAGTGACAGTAACCCAATCTAATGTAGGGTGATAATTTAAAATCTACCCATAATTAGATTGATACTAGAGCATGATCATTTAAAATAAGATAGACAAGTTAATAATATAATAGTAGATTCTGTAAGGTCCCTAAAAATGACACTCCAAGAGGAGGGTGAACTGGAGTTTTGGAGATTTAAAAATTTGTTGAAAACTTTTACAAGTTAAACCAAATAACAAAGCTTTATACAAATAAAACATAAGTATGAATGCAAAAGTAATAAAATAATCAATTTACAAACAAGATAGGGCAAATATAAAGAAAAGTAAATAAAGTAGGGAGAGAGAAAACAAAGTCTCGATTTATAGTGGTTCAATCCTCATTGACCTACATCCATTCCTCTAGAACCCCTAAAGAATTTCAACCCACTATTTTCTCACTTACGAGAGGAGGAAAACCATTTACACTACTTGTTTTTTCAAGATGAACAAACAAACAGGTCTGAACAAAAAAACCTCTGATCTCTCTTGTTTTTCTAAGGAATCAAAACAAGGAAAAACCTATCCACTAGTTTTCTAAGACTACTAGCAAACCACTCTTATTTTTCAAAGGCTCAACAAGAAAACATATCTACCCCAAGCAAATGACATTACTTGTTACAAAATCAACTCAAGATATAGCAGATTCAAGTTTACACAAACCTAGAAATATGATAACAAGTAAATAGATTAAATGGGTAAAAATGTAGAGAAGAGATATAAAGTAAATAGCAAAACTTAGTAATGGTCTCTATTATTTTTCTTCTAATCTGAGACGTCTATTTAAAGCCACTTGATAGAACATTGCCATTGGAAACTTCAAAGTAATCATTGTGAGAGAACATAAAATTTTGTCCAGTATTGGCGTCACAACCTTCTACCTACGTAGCCATCATCTACATGAGTAGTAGTTTGATCTAACTCGTGTGTTGCTTGTAAGTCTACGTGCATTGTCTGAACTCCAATGGTCACTACCTTATAGAATTAAGCATCTATGTTATTTGCCATTGATCTACGTGTGTTGTCTCAAATGTCTGCGTGCTTAGCTCTTTCTTCTACATCCGTAGACGAATACCATTCCAAGATTACATCTTTGATTCTCATGTTAGCATGTTAGAGAATATTCAAATTCAAATTTCTGAGGAGCATCTTGACTTTGTCTGCATCTGCAGCTCGTCTATGTGTGTTGTTCAGTCGCTACGTGCGAAAGTCTACAACTTTAGCACATGTAATCTACACGCCTTCAAGAATAGTCACAATCTTCTAGTCAAGGCAACTATGTGCATACCATCTTGTTTATGTGCATAGCATAATTCTAGTGATTCTCAGAAATATATTCATACTTCTCTACATGTTTAACCCCATGGACTACGTACATTAACACACTGGCTATGTGCCTAAGCCTTATCTAAAGTGCGTTATGGCAATCTTTGTAAGTAATATATGCGTAAGCAATGCCTAACGTGCTTAATTGCCACAAATCCAATATTCTGCTTTTGTTCATCTCTTTCATAAATGTTTTGTAGACATCATTATCAAAACCAAAGTGAACAAATTCAACCAAATAAGGAGCCAATAAAAAAAGATGAAAAAGTATGTTTAGCTAATTACTTAGAATTGTTTCTCCCATTGAATTGATTAGCACATTCATACCAGTAGAGATAAGACAGACAATTTAATAGTTTAGCAATAGATTCATAATAAGAGACTAATTCATAAAAGGCATACTTTTCTTTTAATGAACAAATGCAGCTTGGATGGCCAAACACAAATAAGATGATACAACCTCAAAGCTAGAAGAAATAAATCTCGAATTCAACCTTACCGCCTACATTGGTCAGAAAGTTCTATGAGAAATACTAAAAGTATATATTCTTAATGAGTATTCAATTAAATAACTAGAATTGCTATTACCCACCAAAATCAAAATTATAGACAATTCCAACAAAAGGGTAGTAATAAAAGAACTCAATAAGCTACAAAGTCAAATTATTTTGATGATGAATGATCAAATCCTTCATAATTTAATAGATAGAAACCATTCCAATACTACACCAAATCCCTTATAAAGAAACAAAAAAGATACAAATTGTCTCCAAACAACAAAAAAAAGTAAACAAGGTTAAGTTGTTAAAGGAAGGAACGAAACTAAAGAACAAACCCAATAATCTAAGCCAGACCCAAGTGAATTCCTGAAAGAACAGAGAATGAACTCATCTCTCTTTGGTTTAGCATGTCCTTGTTATTGCTGTAAATTTGTTCTTTTAAAATTGCACAACTCTGACTTATTAAAACCTAAACCACAAGCAGAGGTCACTAACCCAGAACTAGTGTCTTTTAAAGAGTAGAGCTTGGAGAGGTTTTCTAAGGTGATTAACCAATACTTATTTTTTATAATCATGATCACCATGAAAAAAGTAAGAACATCTAAAAAAATTGAAAGGAAATGAAAATAAATCAGTATTGTATTTATTACTTAACATACGAGAAAAGCTTTCTACTTGAACTACTAAACAATTACAACAGTACTCAACACTCAATTCCTAATGCAATTAAAAAGCTTTATCATAATAATCAATGATCAACAACCCTGTATTGCCCTCCAAATAGACTTGCCAAAAAAAATTTACATTAAAACCCAACAAACAAAACATTGGAAGTATGAAACAAAAAAAAGTGGAAAATCACTTGTGATTACCTATCAAAAGTGGAAAATCATTTCTGCCACAAATTGATGAAGAACCTTGATAAAGCAGCCCTAGCTTTATCAAGACACAAGCAAAAATAGAAAGAAAGAGAGATGGAGATAGAAAGAGGGTGGCAAAATATAAGAGAGAGGACATTTTTCTTACGCACAAGAAGAACTAGACAAGAAAAATGAAAGGCTAAAGAAAGGAATCAACATACCTGTGAGCAATTACAGCGACGACGGTGTCAAGCGAACAACAACTACAGTGGCCCAACAAGGTTGACAGAGATCAGGGGGAGTAGGTAGCATAGTCGAGGGTGTGTGGGTTGTCAATGAGAGGGAAAGGTTGCATCTGTTCTGTTATTGCTAATGAGGAGATGAAAAATTGATATGTCGCAATATATCGAACACCAAGCAATCATGTCCCCATTTCACAATTTCAAAATTTCAACTTCTTTATGGTTCTTCATCCACGAAATGTACAGAGCAATTGGTTTATATATGGTCTCAAACCTAAAATGTGAAAACAAATGAAAAAGGCGGGAAAACAATCTAGCAACAAGAGAGAGAAAAAAATAATAAAATATTATCAGAGAGCCATTTTTGGCTCCATCTATACCTGGAGCAAGTGTTCACTCTCCATCTATTATAAAGAAGGAGGCATGGCATGAGGAGACTATTGGAGACATGGCCTTCTTCATATTGAAGAAAGATGCTAGATAAAGAGTTTTTTGGGGATGCTCTCAGAGCATATTCAACAATACTCCCCAAAGCACTCTATTATATTATTTTTTTCACTCTTAGTTTATGTAGCATGGAAACTAGAAAACGGAAACGAAACCCAAAACAGGAATGGGAAACGACAATTTTCAAAAATATAAGAAACAAAAACGTGTAAATAATAAAAATATAGAGGTATATTTATAAATATTAAAAATATAAGAATGTGTTTAAAAACATCTATAACTTGAAAGTTCCTTAATAATAAAAGAATCTAAACCTTTCATAATCAAAATTGAAATGGAAAAAAATAATGTAATGTATTTGATATAATATATTGTATTTTATGGTACTTTTCCCATGTTACCATCTTCATCTCACATGATATCTTTTTCACCTTGAACCAAAAATGCCTCCAACTCTGGTTCATCCAAACAGAGATTGACAACTTTGAGAATACCTACTTCATCAATGCTTCCAAATTCATCTCCACCAACATCCCACATTTTTGTTTTTTCTTCATGAAGATATTGAGAAGTGCTCCTTGATAAGAGACGAAGATTATTATGATAAACTAAGTCTTCTGCACGTTTTGGATTTAATTTATTCTTGTTCAATGAATGAAGGAAGGAATAAGTGCTCCAATTTCTTTTAGCACAAGAAGAAGAACTAGGTTGTCCAAGCACTTTAAAAGCTAATTTTTGAAGTAAAGGTGCATGTTCACCGAAGCATGCACACCAATGCCTAGGTGTTGAATCATACGTATCAGCAATAGTATCAGGATCTCTAAATGCCCCACTTTTAAGAGAAAAATTAGAAAACTCACTGTTAGCTTTAGCTTGCTCCTCTTCGTTTGAAAATATTCACCTAAAGCAATTGATTCTTTCAACGAATACTTCTTTATCCATATGAGGTGGTACTCTAACTTTTCCTTCTTGAAGCCATTTGTCACTATAATACCTTTTAAAAAGGAAAAATTATTAGAATACTAAAAATTGTAAAAAAAAATATGAGTATAATCTAGAGTGTCACCTTGAATTCAATGAGTGAGCTAAGTAATGGAGTGGAGTGTTGTTCTTTGCCCAACTCTCAACAAGAATGGTAAGGACCACATAATAAAAGGATGAAAAGTCATTTAGTTGCTTTCCTTCATGCTTGAAAATATTCTTCACGTTTTCAATCATGGAATCCCACATTTCATACACCAAGTGAAGACAAGGTGTGTTTGTATCCCAAAATATATTCATATCATATATGCGTCCAGTGAAATCAATAATATAATCAATTTTTCCCACCAATTCTCATCTAACACTTTTTCACGAACATATTTAGCCATTCTTTGATCATTATCCCGGTATTGACTCCATTGATCACTCAAAAACTTAGCTTCTAAAGCACGCCTAATAAGTTTAAATCTTTTAAGCATGACAATAGTAGAAACAAAACGAGTTTCTGCTACTGAAAGCAACCTTAAAGTGTTAAATCGATTGAACATAGCCAGTCTCATTGAATGGTTAATAATGAAATTCTTGATTTTCTATGCATCAAAATGAATATCTGTGATCCAATTGCACTCCTCATATGTTTCTTCATTTTCTCCCACATTCTTTATAGCACATATATTTTTCAATGCAAGATTAAGAGTATGGACAACACATGGCGTCCAATAGATATTTGGATACATACCTTCAATCAATTCACTAGCACCTTTACAATTTTTTGCATTATTAGTAATGATTTGGACCATTTTGTCATGACTAACTCCATCAATTACCTCTTTCAAAATATAAGCAATAAAACACTTGTCTTTCACTTCACCTGAGAAATCCTGGGATTTAATAAACATAAGGCTAGATTCACTTACAATCATTACATTTATTAAAGGTCTCCTCAATAGATCACTCCAGCCATCACTAACAATACTAATATCCTTTTTCTGCCAAGTGTTTTTAATTGGTTCTAGTAACCTTTCAACATTTTCTTTCTCTTGTTGAAGCAATGTGGTTCTTAATTTATTATAACTTGGAGGCACATATCCACCCAACAAATGGTTAGTAGCAAATGAATAAGAACTCACATAATAAAGATTTTTAGAAAATTAAATGGTAAACCCCTAGTATAGAACATTCTAGCTATTTTAGAATCCAATTTATTTCTAGGTTGCATATCAAACGCTTTACCAAGAGGAGAATCATTAATTCTTGTTTTTTTAAAAGAACCTCAAATAGTAGTATCAACTAAAGTGACTGTATGTCTTTCTAAAATACTACTAGACTTGCTAGAAGAAGACAATGGAACTCTTTTGGGTTGGAAATTCAAAGCTCTATCAGAAGCTTGTTCTTCTAATTTTTTCATGTTAGAAAGATCATCAAGTCTAACTTTTTTGCAAGCAGTTATTCATTTTCCTTTTTTTTTTTGGTATATGAGCTTGTACCCTAGTATAACTCCCTTGTATTTCTTCACCACAAAAATTGTATATCCGCTTACAGCTACCTCCCCGTTCTCCCATTTTGTCAAGTTTCTTGACATAATGCCACAAATGACTAGTATTTTCATTAGTAGGGTAGCACTTCCACTTCCATTTGAATCCATAATTCAACCAAACTGAATTTTTTTTTCGTATTAAAACAAAGTCAAAATTTATATTTATTTGATTCAATTCAACATATAACATATAAAAAATAATTACATGAATCCTAATGATTAATGAAGATTCGATCCCTTATTCTCTTATAGAGATGCAACAATGTCAATAAAAGAGGAGGACAAAACAAAAAAGTTGTGGCTTTGTGGGACTTTTAGTTGTTGGGTGGCTTGATGTTGCACCAAAACGCAAACGTGAGGGAGATATTTCATACCCTAGGGGTGGCTTGATGTTTTATAGTGGATCTGGAAATGCGTTTCCTAATCAATAACGTTTCCAAATTTTTGGTTTATTTAGGAAATGAGTCTGATTCGTTTTTTCAGCGTTTCGCCGAGTTTTCATTTCGGATACATTTCCAAAATGGGGAAACTCCTCCTCAATTGCGTTTTTGTGCATCCGAGCTCTTAATTTTAAGTTTTTGGAAATTTGTGCATACTCCAACAACACTTTTTGTCTTACTCTATACTTAAATATTTTATTAATAAAATTATAATATTAACCACATACAATAATCACTATTTAAATTTGAGTGGTTGATAAAAAAGAAAATGACATAAAAATAATATGATATTAATAAAGATGTCACTTTTTGACTCCATAAGGTGGAGGAGTGACTATTCACTCTTTTGGACATTTAAAGAATAAGGCATTATTCATAAGAGGTTGTTGGACTAAGTTTTGTGAATGTAATAGAGTAGCGGATTGGTTGTCAAACTTTGCTATGTTTGTTTCTTATTGGTTTATTAATGAAGTTCTCGCCACTGTTTGTTCCTTGGTTTGCCTAGTAAAATTAAGAGTAAGTAGTGTCATTTTTCCACGAGACTAGCCTAATTAGCTTGTTAGACAAGTGAGTGGCCTTTTTAATAAAAATAATCCTAGTTGTTATGTTATTGAAGTTGTAACCACTGTTGTTTTATATGGGAAATTAAAATTTCAAAAAAAAAACTATGTAATTTCCTCAAGAAAAAAAAAAAAAGAAAAACCAGACCAAATAGAAAATCCTGGTCGGCCACAATATCAAAACACCAAATAGAAAATCCAAAGTGTAGGTTATATAAGGTTAATGATTAAAAAGAATGAATAGATGACACAAGTTTTTTTTTATAAAAACAGCTGCTCTCTCATTACTTTATGACATGCACTCTTAACAACAAATAAAATACTTTTATTTTATAACTCCTCCCAAAACCAGTGTACCCTGGTGGATTGTTCCACTGTGTTGTGTGTGTCAATGCTTCAAATTGCTCCTCTTACCATTGTGGAAGAAAGTGCAACGAAATCTTGTAAGCAAGGCCTAATATGATTTGAACTTATTAAAGACCTTGAGTCTGGAAACACTTGTGCATCTGTTCGATGACATAAGATGGTGAAGCAAAAACTCAAGCTGGAATGTGGTGTCTGAAATACCGCATTAATATTTTCATTATAACTGCATAAATCAATCATATATCATAGGAAGAATTTCAAAGACAATAATAATAATGATATATCTGGTTTTATATGCATTATTTCTTGATGACCGAAGAAACCACATATTAGAGAAAAGCACGTCCTGATTAAACTAAAAATGAAAAAGTATTAGAATTCAATGAACGGTTGCGCCGGGGAAATATCATTGATTGAATCAGTATAATCTCATTGTCAGATGACATAAGAGGCGGATGAAAAAGAAACATTCTAGAAGATGCTTAAAAATAAACTCACATTTATTTCTGTGATGGAGGTAGATTTAATGAGGAAGATGCTGATGTTTTTTACCCTCTGCAGGCTTGTGCGCTAATATGTGAAATCTATTCCAGAAAGATCACGTTTCTACCAAACCCCATTTGGTCTTTCAGCAGGAAGGAAGATAAAACATCTTATGCTCCTGCAAATGAAGACATTGCAGAGCTTAGTTTTTTGATGATGCAAAATTTGATCTTCCAGAATTCACTGGATTAATAAATTCTGCCAAAGAAGTAAGCATTCCTTTCATGCATTATTGCGGGTGGTCTCTTTTTTATGGTTACTGAAAAAATCCTTAGTCTTGACGCCCTTTTAAATGCAGGATCTTATTACTGTTTCTTGGCAACCTAAAATCATATGCCTTCTTGTGCAGGAGACCCATCTTGAGGCTGTGTAGGAACTTAAGTGTCGAAAGTTGTGAACTTGGTAAATTATGATTAGATTTTTTAGGAACTTGGTTTTCTGGAAGCAGACATTTACAGCGGCCATGGCAGCTGGAAAAGCTGATTCTTGTTGGCTCCTTAATGAAATGTAACGTAGCTCTAATTTGGTTTCTCTGTCGTGTATTGGTAGTATTTATTTGTGATATATTCGAAAAGTAAATAATGTAGATTAATGAATTTGGTAGATAATTAAAAAAAATGGAAAGCCATAAAAGTGAGTAACAATGGAATGTAGCTGAAATTTCTCAAAAGTGAGGCGGCGGAAAAAGTTAGAAAACGTAGCTGCATTTGAAGCCATAAATCATTTTCTGCCTTGGTTACATTAGAAAAAATAGTGAATAAACCATATGTAACACAGGAAAGCACGTCTCAATTAAACCAACATTTTTAAAATGACTAACAACGCAAATTTCTAACAAACTCTCACATTTAGAATGGGGAAACTCTATCAAGTCTGCAGAGTCTCCGAGGTTTAGCAAAATATGAGACATTCATAAAAACTTCATATAT